>NW_010729129.1:1161295-1176698 GCF_000365185.1 Nelumbo nucifera
TTGCTATGCTGTCATGCTGAGTCATCGCTTGAGCAAGGTCATACCCACATGTACCCGTACTACAAGGTCAGGCCAAATCACCCTCCATCAGATATGTCACTTGAATAGAAGAGAATGGTGAAACAGGATTCAAAAAATTAAGATGAAAAATGTTATTTACATAAGACCAAATGGAACTTCATTGTAATCTTAAAATGAAGTAATTGTGGTTATTGTTGGCTTAATGAAAAAATAGAATTCTTAATTACTGTAAGAAAATTTAGCCCACAAACTCAAAATATCTTGAATAAATACAAAGACTTTAATTTACTCCTCAATACCATTAGACACGGAAAACAACAACAAAGGCTGAACAATCCTTTGTKAAGAATAAAACAGGAAGTAAAATGATGTGGTCCTCATTTATGTGAAAGAGAAGTAAGGTGGGCTGAAGGTGATGCAAAGTTTGAGATATAAAACTTGTACTGTCAATAAATGAAAATGAAACAAAAAAAGCAAATTTTGCATTGTATAGGAAGTGCAAATCATGGTTATAAACAAATAGAAGCAAATCTGAAATGGTTCCAAAATTTACATCTTTTGCATAGTAGACAAACAAATAGCATTGTAGCCATACGTGCAAGTTATACACTTATAGTTGCAGTAGCCACAAAAGAGCTTTATTTTTTTTTGGGAAAATTCACAATTAATACCCTGTACTTTGGGTCTAATGTCACTTTGGTCTCTAAACTTTAAAATGCGATAATTCAACACCCAAATTTTCAAAATGTAACAATTCAGTACCTATCATTAATTAGCTGTTAATCAGCCGTTAAGTGATATTTTAGAAAAACAAAAATGCCCTTCAAGTGTATCTAATTTTCTTTATCAACTATCCAAACATTSGCCAAAAAATTAATAATCTCAAATCCTTGCCTCTTCCATTCAAGAAAGTTGAGTGGAAGAAGCAAGGATTTTGGACTTAATTTTTCGTCAACGTTTAAATAGTTGATAAAGAAAATTAAATGACACTCCAAAGACATTTATGTCCTTTTCAAATGTCAATTAACGGCAGGTTAACTGCTGATAGACAAATTACTAATCATGAAATTTTCTGTTTTTATCATTGATTGTTATTTTACTTTTGTTCCCCAAACAACCCTTCTTCTTGGCGTTGGCACGTTCCATCTAACTAATGTCAGAAGAGGACATAGCTTTTGGTTTTTTTGGATGATCAATCTAAGAGACTATGCATTCGGGTCCTGGCATTCTTGCCCAGCCGTGCACTCAATCTACCAGTGAACTAATCATCTATGTCGACCTATTTGGTATGAAAAGATTTTCTAATTAATAATTTCACCGACCGTGTAGAGTCAATGCACTCTACCTATTTGAAATAATGAGCAAGTTCCTTGTTGGAACATCTACGCTTTCCTTCTCTTCTCTATACTAAGAAATTTCACCTTGAAATTTAGATGGTTCAGAAGTTAGAAGATGATTTGTCAAATTACTACTATGAAAATGCTAACTTCAAAATCTAAAATTYAATGGGGTTTGGAATTTTGGATCATATATATGAAATAGTTCCTCTATAGAAAAATTTTTATCTGATTTATACCCATATAATCAGGTAACCAGTTTGGCCTAGGAATCGTCCAGACAACCGGTTCCGTTTTACCTTAAACTTGATTTTTGGTAAAAAATCGTTAAAAAAGTCAATAAACCGTTGACCCGGGCAATCGAACTGTCGACTCATTGACCCATTCAACGGTTTTTGATCATTTTTTATTTTTTTAATTTATTTGTTAGAATGGATCGTTCGTTCGAACCTGATGGTTGGACCATCAACCTAGAAACCGGTGGCCAAAACGGTTTTGTTTCTAGGTCGTTTTTTAAAATGTTGCTCTTGTATGACTTGAAAATTTAGACACCTGAAATTTGTTTACTTGAAAATTTAGAATGCAAATCTTGTTCCTTGTTCTATTTTGCATGTATTTGCATCATTCATATTTGTATTTACACTTTTCCTAAATTGAGTGTATAACTTACTTTGGAAGGAATATAAATACAAATTTGTAGAATGTAAAACCTTATATTTTGTATTATTTTTCATATATTTGTAATGTACATATTTGCATTTATCTATACCTCAGATTTTTACGAACTTTTTGGCCTTTTTATCCTTTTTTTTTATGTTAGAAAAGAGTATTGATACCCTATTTTATCAAGAGAAAAGCTAAGGATAAACCCTGAACAATTATTGATGCCTTTGCTGAAATTACAGATTGCATAATATCCATATTCTCAGATAAGGAGCATCTGTGAATGCATGTCACCTAATTTCTTTACCCGGCTTTTTAAACTTTGACATTGACATTTTAAAGCGAAACCTTTTGAAAAGTCCAAAACTAGTTAAAGGATTGGTATGGCAAAGACAAATTTAAGGGACGCCAAACAAATGGGATTTCTTACTCACTTTTTCTATCGACTCTCTATTCACCGTGAATTGCAGTCACACATCTAGTGAGAGTTGTCTGGCTGTAATCTACGGCGTAGAAAAAGTGAGTAGAAAATCTGGTTTTGATGTCAAATTATCCCTAAGTTTTTAGGAAATTGATGTACTCTTCGGAAATTGTCTTAAAAATATCCCAAGTTTTTTTTGATAATTGATTAAATCCTTTAGTACCGCCAGCGTCTATTAACGAAATGATGGAAAAGATTAATTTATTCTTTAAATTTTCAACACAAATCATTTGATTAAACCTGTAACATTTTCTGCTGTTAACGGAAATGTAGGTACAAAAGTGTCAGCCCCACACCCCTGGGTGGACCATCTCTTCCAATTTTACTATTTAGCATGGCTTTTAAAACCGGACTAGACCAGACGGTCAGACCAGAAAAACCGGGAACCGGTCATGTGACGGGTTCCATTTTCCACCAAAACCAGATTTTTGCCAAAAATATTGATTTGGTCAATAAATCATCGACCCGGGCGGTTGAACCGTTTGAACCATTCAACGGTTTTGACCATTTTTTATTTTTTTGTTTTTTGTCAGAATGGGCCAACTGTTCAAATAGTAGGGGTAGAATAATGGATGGCAAAATCAACCACAAAAGGGTAATATTGAGACTTAAAAATTCGATACAGTCACGTGATATCACATATGAATGGATTGTAATAGAACACTAACAGTAGGGGGAGGGGGTTTAGCTAATTGTTAGAAAACTTAGGGATATTTTAAGTCAATTTTTAAACAATAAAGATAGAATAAGTTAATTTCCCAAAACTTAAAGATAACTTAAGAGATTTGCCATAAATGAAATAGCCATAAAATTTGAATTCAAATTTTACCAAATTAGGGTCATCCAAATTTGATCAATTTAGAGTTAATTGCACATGGATTTACCTCAATCCAATTGGATATGGAGTGATAATATTTCCATATTTACATTTTATGCTTATATCTACATAATGACTGCCAATCTTGTTAGGTTTGTAACCTTCACATCACATTAATGATACACTTATTATTTTATTTTTGGGAAAATTCTTAAAGTATTCTTATGGTTTGGGAAATTGGCATACTCACCCCTACTGTTTGAAAGTTGGCTTAAAGTATCCTTAAGTTTTTTTGACAATTGTCCAAAACCTCCCTTGCCATTAACTCTGCGTTACACTTTAGTCACATGTGACATCACATGACTGATCTATTTTTAAAATTCCTAAAATGCCCATTTTCCTAACCGAATGATTAGAGGCTCGGTGTAGGGTGAAGGAGGCACGACCATCATGAACGACTCCCCGATCCTATCACCCCAGTTATCAGGAGGGAGGGAGGGAGAGAGAGAGAGAGAGAGAGAGAGAGAGAGATTAGGTTACTTACTGAGATAGTATTAAAGGTTGAAGGTTTGAATAGCAGCCCATTTGGTGTAATATACTATTCATCGTCCTCAACCTCCCGAAGCACTGAATAACGGCGGTAGAAAAAACCTCCCCCTTCTAGCCACATTGCTCTCTCTCTCTCTCTCTCTCTCTCTCTTTCCCCCTCCTTAAACAGTTTTCTATTGTCTTTTCTCTCCCTTGTTCATCGTCTCTTTTGGCAAGGACAAAGGAGCTGCAACAATGCAACTCCCTTGTTCTTTGTTCTTACCGTTTTCTACCATTTTAACCACCAGCCAAATCCCCTGCCTCCTTCAAGCTCTATTGTCTGAACTGGACATATTACCGCAACTGGGGGTGGATTTGAGTCGAGTTGAGCTGAATAACTAGCTATTTGAGCTCGGCTCACCAAGGTAGTATGAGGCTCGAGCTCGAGCTTGGTTCGAGCTAGAACCTTGAGTCGAGCTCAACTTGAGCAAAATATTTTATGAAAAAAAAATTATAAATAAAAAATATTTTTTATTTGATATTTAAAAAATAAAGAATTATAATAATTAGTTATTGTTATATATATAAAAATAAAAATATTATATCTATAATATTTTTATTATATATAATATTTTCTATAATTTTATTATTATTATATTATTATTTTTATTATTATATGTATGTATGTATGTATCTATTCTAGCTTGGCTCGTGAGTCGAGCTTTATTATATACATATATAAGCAAAGTGAAAAATAACAAAACAATTTTTTTTGATAGAGAAAATATCATATTCCATTAAATAAATGTCCCTTGGGAAGGTGTGAGATGCCGCCTCACTAAATATAATACCACACAAATAATTAAAACACAAAAACTAAAGCAAAAGGTGCATGATTAAAAAAACAGAATTACAGTTGTGCCCAAAATAGAGTTTCTTGAATTGTGCCCTATTTTACCAAGCTATCAACAAAAGCATTAGTTGATCTCCTCACCCACTGTAGAGTAACAGACATATTCTTTGTCAACCATCTATATTTCTTTAACTCATTCTTATAACCCGAAACAATGTTCTCCGGATTATTTAACCACTCCACCACTACCCTAAAGTCCCATTCTATCAGCAATTGCTCCACATCCAATTCTTTTACAAGAAGGACCCCTTGTATGGCAGCTAGCAATTCTGTCTTAAAAGAATTCCCAACACCCAATGAGATAGAGTAGAGGATGATGACCTCTCCAGTCCCATTTCTCAAAACACCTCCCAACCCAGAGGGCCTTGGATTGCCCTAGATACTCCCATCAGAATTCAGCTTCCAAAAACCTCGAGGAGGAGGCTCAAAGTTTATAGAAACCTTTCCTTTGAGGGTGAACTGGTTGCTACTACTAACCAGTTCCTTCATAAATCATTAAAAGAAAAAATTGGTGAAACACCTTCAGGAGGAGGAGGAGAAGAATAAAAGGTTTTCTTTCTCTTGGTTTGATCTCCTTTGTTGGATCAAACTTATTTTTTCCCTTTTCACTCTAAAAACTACTTGATTTAGCAATATTATTCTGCCATATCTCTTTTCATTTTCCTACATGAAACTAGTTCTTGGGTTATGGAATTATCTTCTTCTATGGTCTCTTGATATTATAAGCAAGATTTTAGTTTTATGTAACAAAACAAAACTAGAATTCTACCTAATGAAAGCATATATACCAAAATTAGAAAAGCACAAACAGAAAAGTCTAGGTGAACTCCCCAACCTCCCGAAAAAGCTTTTGGTTTCAAGAATAAGTGATTTAAGCAAACTGAATTCTTTTCCATCAAAATGGTGTTTTTTCTTCTTTATAAGGTACAATAAATATGCATCAAAGGCCATCTGGGTCAGTAAACCTTGAAATTATTTTTCATGTCTATTAAGATAGATTCTTGTAATGACTTCATGTAAGATTATCAAATCATGGACTACTAAATTCTAATGTTTTACCAAGAAAGATAATTTTGTTTCATATATTTTCAAATGCCCTCAATAGTTTAAAAATGAAATTGTCAAGCATAATAAAAAGTTGGGTGCTGTAAACCATACTTAATAAATACTACATGTGTACTTGATACATTGTATTTATCCACAAACAGATATTTCAGTTTTCTAATGGAGCACATGGAAGACATTAAGGGACAACAAAATGGGTTGCTACTCCTATCAGAAAAACTAGGTTGCTTTATTGGCACTTCAACATGTGCATTTGTCCCAAGAAAAATAGAAGAAATGGTCATTGATGTCTGTCAGGCAAGGAGTTCTATTCTAGACCAGAACACCCATAAAAGGTAAGAGAGGTTTAATTTGTGGATTGAGAAAAAGAGTGCTGATTAATTTTTCATCCAAAGTAGTTCATACAACACTCGGATAACTGTCTGAGAAACTGAATTCATGTTGAAGGCGTGGTCTTGTTGGGAAAATGGATAGTTAGTGTTTCTAACTTCCACCCATGAGCATGAGAATACCTAGAGCTAAAGGTTTCAAGAATCGGAAGGGGTTTGCACCCATCACTATAGCGGTCATGGGACAAAGCTTCCCATTAAATGGGAATATCAGTGATGACAAAGATAATTCAAATGTTATTTTTATTTTTATTCTTTTGTCATTATATATATATTTTTTTTGTTTTCATTTTTTTTTATTTTACCCGCTATTTATTTCTTTTTTGTTATTTTATTATGGGATCCTATTTAATTTTATTTGATTTATTTTATTGGCCATTTATTTGTTCTATTTGTATTTATTTATTTTCTTTCTAATTTAAATTTTTTATTTTAATTAATATTTTTATTGTTGTTTCATTTAATGACTTTTTCTGCTCGCTTATCACCTAAATACAATGGAGTATGTAGAATCAACCTCTCCATTTCACCTCCACTTGCCAAATTTATTTATTATTCTATCTTATTATTATTTCTTTTTTTACTCTTCTCTTTTTTCTTATATTTGAGTTTATTCATCCTCTATGGCTGATCAACCCTTTTCACCCTTATTCTGCAAACGGAAAGATTATCTCTATTTTGCTAAGTATCTTTCATCATTCTCTACTTTCCTTCTCTTTTTTCTTTTTTTTTTTATTTCTTTTCATGCTATTATTATTATTATTATTATTACTTTTGATCTTTCAAAATTGTAAAGCTAAATCAGTCCAACAAATCAATCTTACCATGTTCGTTCTTATCCTACACATCACTAACTACCAATGAAGAAGACGAAGGGAAATGGGGGATATGTTGAGAAAAAAAAAAAAAAAAGGACAGAAGGAGCAAAATTGGAGAGAATGACAGAGGAGGAAGATGGTCGACTGCTTCTCACTTCTCACTGTTCACTGCCACTGACTATGAAAATGATTAAAAGAAGGGTTAGAATGTTACCTTCTCCGGTGGTGCTTGCTCGAATGAAGGGTTAGAGAGGATCCTCTCTTGCTCGAACGAACAAATGTTGGTGGTGTTTGCTTGAAATATCCTCCTTCTCAAACACAAAAGGATGTTTCCCCTTCTCAAACGAATAAAAGCTCTGCTACTTTGCACGAACAATAATTCTACTCTATGAAGAAGAAAGTTTATCTTCTCCAAGGTTCTCTCCTGGAAAGAGAACCTTCTGTCTTGTCAAATTCTTGTCGAACAGAAGGAGACTTCGCATGGGAGAAAATTTTTTTTGCCTCCCTGCGTTTCTCCTCGCCGGGTAAGATTAGATCGGTTTAATTCCGGTTCATTGTAAAATCTGCCGAATAATTCGCTGCGTTAGCTTTTAAAACCAATGTAGTGTTCATGGTTGGCAATAAAAATTATTTGTTCATTTTTATATTTCCATCGTTGACGTTAATACCTGAATCCATAACCAGTATGATACGGAAGGTGACTATTGGTTAGAGATCAGATACCAATAATAAGAAAATTAGATGATACATGATGGACATTTTTGTCCTTTTATATGATACTTAACGTTCATTAATGGTTTTGGACCAAATTGACACTTTTTGAAAGTTTGGGTGTTGCGGTGACACATTTGAAAGTTCTGATACTAATTTGACACTACTCCCAAAGTTTAGGGTACTAAAGTGAAAATTTCCTTTATTTTTATTATTCAATTATGATATTATAATCGACTAATTTGATTTGAATAGTTGAATTATTTATCCTCTATTGAGATAGAAAAATATTTTTTACTTTTTCATCAATTTTAAGAAAACATTTTTATATTGACCTACTATGGGATTAATAATGAATATAAAATTACTAATGGCCATTCAAGATTCTATGAACTGATAGCATCAATTTCCACTAGGATGGCACAAATTGGTTCTAAAAAGAAACATATTAGTTTCATAGAAGGTAGCTGACTGAATGCACTCCCTGTGTTTATTTCATGTCCTATTCTCAGTTGACAAATAGGTGGTGCTGCAAATGGATCAGTCTGGGCAGTGTCATGATAAATCCAACTCATGCTGATATGAAAAACATACTGAGCTGGACCTGACTAAGACTCTATAGACTATAGGGTCTCTATTAATATTAGACCCAGAACAAACTATCAATTCTCTTCTTAATTCTCCACTCCAATGTGTCTTATATATCCCCTATAAACTGACAACTATAGATATTTTACATGTTTCACTAAAAAAATTTATATATGTGAATTGGAACAAGCTTTCTAGATTCGCCATGTAGCTAGAGAAGAGTTTAGGTGAATCAAAATCTTGCATGCATGTGATAGTACTGTTGATGTCCTTAAATTTTAGGACATCGATCACATGTTCATTACGACCATTATTTATGTGAAGCATTTTTCTGGTTACATGTGGTGTGGCTTTGGGCCCCATAGGGGGTAAGGTGCTATATTGGGGTAGATTCAAGTTGAATCAAGCCGAATACATGCCTATTCAAATTCAATTAACCTAAAATTTATGAGGCTCGAGCTCAATTCAAGTTAGAGACTTGAGCTCAAATTTGGCTTCATTCTTGTATGTTCCAGTTTGGTTTGGTTTGCGCTTAACTGTGAGTCAAACTTCCTATAAAAATTATTTTTTTATGTTACAGACAAAAAATTAAGAATCGCCTCATGAAACAAGCTTCATTAGGCTTAAGCTCAACTCGATTAGTAAATGGTCCTATATATTGAGCTCGAGCTCAGCTTGAACCTCAGTTTAGATTGAGATGAATTGAGCTTTCCATGAGCCAAAATCGAATCTCATGAAAAGCTTGATTTGTGTTCACTCCTAATGCTATACCATGTTAGTGGGGTTAGTGGATTAGTAGTGGTAGAGTACACCAAGGTTCAAAGTATTGATACATTCAATATGCACGGACTTGCACATTGGGTGTGTTGATTCCATTTGCCAAACAATTATTTTTTTTCCAAAATTGGTCAGGGAGTCACTTTCAGTCCAACCCTAGCTTGTATAATCGTGGATTAAATCTACTCATTAATTTTTTTGCTCCATGGGGCTACACAACGGGGGTGTCTCATCCTCCAACCTTGGTGAAAGTAGGATATGATTCCAAGTCTCCACTACAACCAGCAGAAGCCTCACTAACCAACCAGTTGCCACCTTGGTAAATCTACTCATTGATTAAGACATTTGGAAAAGTACAATTAAAATATTTTCAACATATTCAGGGAAGTGTTAATTGAGACAACCAAGTGTTAGTTGAGGTTTTAAATAGAAGACTTGCTTCTCCTTTGGCTATTTATTATTATCTTAATGAGATCACCCAATGTGTGCTTCCCTTAACATCAAGTTCACTCACATATTGAGGGAAGCCAATAGGCTACCGGACCATTTAACTAATATGGGTGCTGAAGGGGGTTTGGGGTTCTTAAAATGTCTATATGAACGAGAATGGTAAACTAATCCGGGAAGATCAGTTGGGTTGGTAATGTGGCTTGGGTGAAATAATCGTTTTTTTATTAGGGTTGGGTTGAGTTGGTTGACTCTGGATTACGGGTGTCAATGGACCTGTTTTGGATTGGACCCCGTCCAGTCCAAAATCAATTTGGATGGATGGATGAACCGTCCGTAATAAACTTATACCGGATTGGGTTGGATTAAGCCAATATCTGGTCCATTGGTATAAGATAGAAAATAGGTGTCAATGGACTAGGTTTGGATTTAAACTGATCTAAATTAAAATGAATTTGAACAGATTGAATGATCCAGACATTGAATTAGACCGGTCCAAAGTGGTCCAAAATATTCATTAGACTGGATTGGACCTGGTCCATTTATAATGGACTCACACTGGACTGGATTGGATTGAACCAAATGCATTCCAATTGACACCCCTACTCCAGATCTCCTGCCCACGTCTACCTACAACACAACCCTCATGCATTAGGAACATTTCCCATGCATAATACTATGAAGGAGGATGAAATATTCTCCATGCATGACTGCGATGTTATACGGGTAAACACAAGCAGAGTTTTTGTGGGCAAGAGATCCGGACAGTTTTGTATTATTATTTGGGTTTGGGGCAAGGTGGGCTACGCCCTCCCCTGTATTTTCTGCTCTTTCATGATTTTTATTAATAAAATTTCAACGTGGCTGCCCCTTCACCTGGATTAAAGTTTGGGGTTAAAAAAATATTTTCAAACTCTGAATGTCTTTTCATCTTTCACATTGGTGATTGTTCAAATATTTGAATTTTTAAGTAATATTTGACTTTTAGTCATGGTTTTCAAAACCGGACCGGACGATCAGACCGGAAAAACCAATAACTGGTCAGCTCCTCGGGTTCAGTTATACTAGAAATCAGAAATTTGGAAAAAACGTTGAAAAGTCAAAAAAAAACCGCTGACTTGGATGGTCGAACTGCTAAACCGTTCAACTCGGACAGTGGTTCACGGGTTATCCTTTTTTATTTTCACAGTTTTAATTAAAATAAACAAAAAATAAAATGAGTTGAATCCCCAAATCAAAATCGAATGCCTTTAGGGTTAGAAAGAACCCATTTTCGTTCTAACCCTTCCCTTATCTCAACCCTCACACCCAACTGACCACCTACGGCGGCCAGTACCTCTAGCATCCGACGATGACACACACCGGCCAACGGTGAATAACGGCTACCGGCGACGGCGAATTTGTAGCACTTCCAGAGTTCTAGGCTCCAACAGTAAGAGTTGCAGCAGGCGAGTTTGCAGCGGTGGCCAACTTGCATCGGCGGACAACGAGTTTTCAGCGACTGTCCGACGAATTTGCAGTGGACAAACATCTCTCACAAGTCACAACCCAAACTCACGAGTTTGCAGCGAGTTTCTCTTTTTTTTTTCTTTTGGAAAAACACTAGACCAAGCTGGGTGAGTTCCGGTTTAAGTGCCTTGCTAAGAAAAAAAGACAACGAGGAATAGTGCTTGCTCCGGTTTGTCCCTTCAGGCTACTTGTCTTGCTGCTCAATATTTGTTTTCAATAAATCAATTTTCTCTGCAAAGGGGTCTTTCATTTCACAAATGAAGAATCTTCAGCCAAACATCTCTCACAGCCCAAAATCATGGTTTTTTTGCATTGATTTTTACATATAGATTTGAGGGTTTATTTCAAGCTATTTTTTTAGAATTTTTATGTATTTTATGTTTATATTTTTTATGTATTTTATACTGTATTGTTTTTTATTTAGATAGTTTTATTTTCTATTTTCTTTTTAATTTTATGCTATTTTTATTATTTATAAATATAGTTTTTATTTTTAATTTATTTATGACATCATGGGTTGAACCATTCGACCTGGACGATTGAACCGCTTAACCGGAAACCAGTCCCCTGACCGGTTCTGTTTCCAGTTCGTTTTTAAAAACCATGCTTTGAGTTGAGACATTTAAAAATATAATACAAAATAAAATCTAATTAACTTTTCAAAATTTTATTTGTACAATATATTTGAAATCATAGATCTGGAACCTGGCCTGGCCCAGCTCGGACTTGAGCTTGGACTAGAGATTGGGGTGCAACTTGGGCAGGCCCAACCTGAGACTGAACCGGCCCAGCCCGAAATTTTACACGGGCTGGACTTAGGCCCAAGAAATCGGGGTTTTCTATTTTTTGGGTTTATATATATATATATATATATATATATATATATATATATTATAATATAATTTTAGAGTGAATTCATTGCCCAACCCAAAACCGACCCAGGCCCAAGCCCAACCCAAGTTCATCAAATTAGAGTGCAGACTGGGCTCGGGTTGGAAAAATCAGGCTTGATCTTAGGCTTGGTCCGGGCTCGGGCCTTAAGCCCAAATTTTAAGGCCAGGTCTGAGTCCGACCCGCCTGACTTGCACCCCTAACTAGGAGAATAGGAAGCTCCCATCACTTGCCAAAAGAATGCCCTGAAATCAGAAATTTGATGACTTGCAATGCTTGGAAAAAGGTCAATTAGAGCATCACAGAATGTACTGAAATTTTGACTGTTAAAAAGGATCCTATTCGAAAAGTAAATGAGGCCTAAAAAGGACAAGATCCATAAAAAATAGATCCATTCAAAAGTGAAAATAAAAGATCAGGAAAAACTTTAGTAAGTACCCTAAGGAAAAGTAGATAAGGCCCAAACTACAGAGAAGACCATCAGAGACACTAGTAACATCAACAACAAATGATCCATTGTAAGTTGGAACCTCGATGCCAAATGTTCTTATGGAGAGTTATTCATAGTTTCCTACCAGTTAAGGAATGTGTTTTGGATTCATCACAGGATCGTCTCTGTGTTAGCTATAATAATGATGTGGAAACAATCAACAATCTTTTCTTAGATTGCCCTCAAACCCAAGCTCTGCTATTTGTAGTTCCCTGGAACATTAATTTAAATGCCATTTTCCAGTCCTCTTAGTTAAACTTCATTTGTGAGTTAGAACTCTCCCTGATAAAATGTTAATAACCCCGAAATGAAAAGTGCTTCAAAGACAAACAAATTTCCACTCAATGTTTGATAATGCATATATATTAACAATTTGTTTGCTCAGATTGTGTTTCCACAAGTGGTAACTCAAAATACCAATGTTACTGAAAATAAATACTCCCTCCCAGTGCAGGCTTGTATAGACTGCATTATATTTGCAGATGCGGGCTCTATTACTCACTCTGTATTTTCCTTTGGAGCAATCTATCTATCTCCTAATTTATCATGTTGCTAATCATAGGTGGAAAAGCTAATCTTAAATCCATTGAATAAGCTGAATTATATGCTATCTTGTAGGGAATCCAACATGCTACTCAGATGTCGAAAGTCAACCTCCCAACAAGTTATTAAGGYGATGTTTGCCATCGATGCCATTGCTTTAGAAAACAGTGATACATCAACGTCACGTTGGAAAAAACGGTGTTCCAGAAAACGTCGATATGTTTGGAACCATTCTTCCATGAAAAACATTGCTCCAAACCACACCTTGAAAATCGAGAAGGCGTGATCTGGGGAAATGCCGAATTTAATATTTTCTCAATTTGGAGCTTGTTGCTGCCAACAGTGTAGTGACGTGGCATCAAACGTATATTATATATATATATATAGATATATTCTATTTTTTCCATGCAATTTCATTCAATTTTCTGATTTTCATACTTTGTTCTATATTTTTCCATTTGTCTAGAATTTTTCTATATTAATGTTTGAATTTTTCTGTTTTCTTTCATGTAATTTTCAGGTTTTTTGCCATTTTCCTCATGATTTCCTGAATTTATTTTTTTTATAGTCTATTCAACAATTGGGACCATTGGATGAAATAGGAGTTTTTTTTTCCACCGCCGGATGCAGAATAATATATACATAGTAAAAGCACCAGATAATGGGTACCAATGCCAAAAATCGATTTGGAGCACTGATACCAAACAGAAGGTATTGTTGTTGTACCAGGAAACGTCCTAACTGACAGCAATGTCTCCAAAAAATCACTGTCTTCTAAGAAAATAGTACTTTCAACCCACACATATACAGCATCAGAAAATGGTGCTGTATATGCAACATCAGAAAAGGTGTTGCTGTTGTCTCTCTCTGTGGTTTTCTGTATGTACATGGAAGTTTTAATACTCCTGCGCACAATGTAGCTCAAATAGCTAAAACTCACTCTCGAAACTTCCTTTTATTTCATAATTACTCGGACTTGGTACCAGATGTAATGAACTTTATTAATACTTATCCTAGCTAATATAGTGCTTTTATCTTTCAAAAAGAAAAGGTTGGAATAAGGGTTTAGAATAGAAATGATTCAACGATATGAGTTGGACCAATAGTGAGAAATGATTTAATTAGGATTCATAATTTAGAAAAACAAATTTCCTACAACCCTGAATTTATTACAAACTCTGGTGTGTTCAATTTTCTTAGCAAATTAAGCAAAGCAGAATGGGGTGGAACAAAATTCATGTAACCAACTACTTGTAAAGGGACAAAGTTTAATCTAGTTAAACAGAGTCAAATAAACTATCAATAAAGAATAGATCATGAGACCAAACCTAGTTTGTAAATTAACATAAGACAAGTTGATGAATGTGCTCATAAATTGGGCAGCACAGGGTAATTGATGTGATGTTTTTATTGGAATATTATACAAGATATCACAAGTTGAGAAAGATTCATTATTAATATAGCTTTCATAGATGAAGATTAATTTATTAAGATAACTAAAGTAGAAATTGCACTACTTACACCAGTGGTAGCTTTCTTTTCCTTCATGGGTTGGAGGAGTGAAACATTCTACAGTGACAAAGTTAACTAATAATCTCAAGTCTAATGTAGCTAATGACAACTATGCTGCTGGGTGATGAAAAGAATGCATATGCAATTTCTTCATTTGATTAAGTTATTAATTTTGATCCATCCTTAGTTGGTGAAGGGAAATTTTAGGTGACAAGTGATACCATTTTTCTGGTGATATATATAATTGAGAAATGACTTTTCATGGGGAGTGCAAGTGAGAAGATTGCATATTTTAGTCCATTTTTGCTTTATTCTATAAGGGAGAATGGTGAATGGAGACTAGGTGAAATTTTCTATAGTGTATTTATATAATGTATTTTTTTTTATCTAAAATCCAACAAAAAAAGTTGGTTTGAAGTTTATCTCAAAATTAAGGTAAAAAAAATATAAACACTATTTAACTTTGGGCTGGGCTAGGATTGACTGACCCTACAATACAAAATAAATAAGTCATTCCAATTCAATAACTTTGGGCTGGGCTAGAATCCATCACAAAGTTTCAAACAAATTGAATTGATACAGGAAAAAATAATATATTATGTTYTGTTTTTTTATAGATACAAATGATTCTATACAAGACGGGGGGTAGAACACCCTCAAACATCACTCAAACAAATAAAATCAAGGTCTTTAGGCTGTGTTTGGAAACGATGCAAATAAGTGTGAATGCAAATATGAATGCAAATATGCAAATAAGTGTGAATGCAAATATGCAAATATAAATTGTAAAATTGGGTTAGTTTTGCACTGACAAATTTACCTTTTTGCTAAACAGACTTTTAACTGTAATGGATGTAAACATGAATTTCAGTAAAGCATATGCTTTGTTTTTTTTTTTTTTTT
>NW_010729129.1:1194380-1221628 GCF_000365185.1 Nelumbo nucifera
TTAGTATCACAATAATAAACTAATGTTTTTTAGTAGAATATGATACTTTAGTATGTTACATGTACATCCATGGACTTTAGGGATTTCAAAGGGATGCTTATCCGACGACTTGAAATACACACTTTCCAAAGGTGATACCCTTGCATTATTTTTTTCATTATTATTAATTTTACTTATTTCCTATATATTCTATTGAAATTTAATTGTTATTCTTATGAAAAAATATATACTTTTACAGGATGACATTGAGATTAAAATGTTTATTTAGGAATTAAAAATGTTTTAAAAAAAATTGCTTGAAGTAAGGTTTAATCTATTACCAATTTGCGACTTGCGAGTGGTTCKAATCGACTCTGAATATACAGTTGTTAGAACAAAGGTGTATATGTAGTTCACAAACAAATCAGGCATAATTGATGTTTTTGATTTTTCCCTAGAAATCCCCATCTACATGTATAACTTSATTTATTTTCTAAACTTAGAATGTTASAAGACAAAGTGTGTATTCATTGATATATTTATAAAGTAGCTTCTTTGTACATTTATTCTTTAAAATATTTAAAGCTTGCTATATATTAGTTTGTATTTTGATTCACATATTCAAGATGTGATTAAGTTAGCTATAACAACCTTTTCTTCAAATTCCATCAAAACGTACTATTGTAGCATTGTGCTTTTAACAATTACCTAATGGAATACATACACACAAATTGGGGACCAATATATGTAAGAAAATAACAAGGGATTTATTGTACTTGTTGCTTCAATAATGAAAGTATTAGGGTTTCATGGTAACTATTTGGACCTATTGTGCCTACTAGTTCTATTTTTCTTAAATATGATAAGATATTCAACTTATACATTCCATGCTAACTCTTCACACTCACTTTTTTGTAAGRTTTATCTATTTAACTATAAAATACAGTGAACTTATAGTTAATCCTTCAAGTGACGAAGTAAAAGATTTCCTTAAATGGTAAGCCACTCAGATWATCAAATGATGAAATGAATACACAATTACAATYTTCTCCAATATGTTCTTACATCATTCCAACTTACAATTGTTTAAACATAATAATTCCATTAGATAATATATTAACATTTACATCATTCTAACTTACAATTTAATAGCATTTATCAACATTTTCTATTACTCATAGTAATGAAATTAGATATTAGATACTTGCATACCACACATTGTTATAGAATAAGGGTTCTAGTGTGATTCATGTGAAACTTGCAAGAAGAAGGTCATCTCTCTTAATGAAATTGATACTTGTTCTCACTACAATGCCTTACCTGTATATATAGTGTCAAGGTAATTTCAATCAAAATAATAAGAACAATAAAATAAATTTCTAATTTACCTTCATTATTAAGAAAAGCTAGTTGTCAAAGCACCGAGACAATATATATTTTATCCGCAACATAGCTATTTGTAATAATTAATCTGTCATTTAACCATTTCCATAAAAAAAAAAAAAAATCCAATTAATAGCTTGAAAATTTGGCTCAAATAAGCATTTGGAAACGATATGCTTTCATTGCTAAACCCTTTAGAAACTATTTTGATAGATTCTAGTAACCATACAATATAAATTTACATCATTTAAATCTGTATAGGTTCATTTTTACAACTCTTTTTATTATGATGCTTCTAGGTATCATTCCTTATTCAAATATATTAGTGACATCCATTGATGTTCGAGGTATATCATATACTTATTTTAAAACTTAYAAGTAATTCACTATCTGTAATAAATTGGGCAATATTTTTCTTTTCATAGTTATCTAGTCACCATGCATTCAAAAGCCAAGTAAAAAACAAAAGAAATGGTGCAAAGTTAAGAATGTTGTAAATCTATATTCCATTCAGTCTTTTCAATAGATCTTGCACTATTGATTATTTGTTTTTTTATTCTTGCAATAGTTGTTCAATCATTACTTATTTGAGAGCTAAGTAAAAAACAATAGCCCAAATATGCTATTACTTCTCAAGTTTAAATGAATAATTATTTATTTTTCTTTCCTCTAGTAGCTTTAAGACCCTTATTCAAGAGCCAACCTTGGACTTTCAAGCAAATATCCAAACTTCACAAAGTAAACACATATTCCATAATTACTTAACTTTATTTCTCATTTCTTGCATTTCAACTTCATGATAATCACAATAATAATATCTCAATTCTTCGTTTCTCATATTTTAACTTGAAAGAAGAAAGTCTTGATAGGGAAAAGCAATCAACCTTTCAAGCATAATTTATGATTGTTTTTGTTAAGAAAATGCTTTGAATTCCCATTTCATGCAAGAATTTTGAACTTTACTTTGTTAATTATTTCTATTAACATATAAATTTCTTAGAAATTAATTATATTCCAAGGAATTATTGTCAGTAAACTTAGCTATATCCCAATATACAATTCACTCAAAAGCTTGTTATTCATATAAGCATACTAAAATATATGAATGCATGTTAATTATAGCATTTTTTATAATGAATATAGGCAATTAATCACTTAAAATTTTTTCACTGAATGGAGCATAGAATATTTCCAAATTAAATAAATCTATAAATTTAGAATACACAATTCAATTACCTTCATATATAGCCTAACATTTTTAAGCTTTTTCTGGCATGTGCTTAGCATGGACCCCTTCCATTATTGTTTTGAGTTAAAAGAAAGGTAGTCATTTTGCATAGGACTAAAAATCAAAGTCTTTAATGTATTGCCATGGCCCGACCTTGAATTATATGAATTAGTGTCTTGGTGGAGCCACAATAATACATCTAAGGCCATGATTCTCGATTTTAGGCCCGCATTGTAACATTGTTGTAATCTCTCTTTCTCTTTCTCTCTCTCTATTTTARGCCTTTATTATATCCATGTGTCTTATCGTGGGTTTGTATTAAGCCCATGTGCAGGTGTGCATGCATATCCACACATTTTATGAGCCTAAGCCATGCATGAGCCATACTTCATAGGGCAGCTTTTATTTTTATACCCAACTTGCAAATAAGTTGGTATTGTAGCTTTAATGTGAAGTAATGCATTTTATTCTTTAAGGTTTGTAACTTGGATATTTTTAGTTATATACCTTCTGGCTGAGTGTAGTGTGTAAACAAGTATTGATTTTCTTTCTCCATCCATTTCTCTCTTTGATGAATAGTTATTGACTATTTCTATAATTTTCTTTGGATGAAATTTGTCTCTCTATATTAAAGTTTATTGATTTAAAATGGAAAAAATGGTAATGGTTTAAAGTTTATTGATTTAAAGTTTATTGATGAATAGTTTAGCACCCCTTGTGCTATAGACAATAGATGTTAGCACCCAATTTTTGCTTAGTCTCTTCACCCTACCTACTTATACTGTCTTTTGAGACTCCAACACTTGAAAACATAACCAGACCAACGTAGGACTTGTTGAAACCCAAAATTCCTCCTTTTGGCGCAATCCACACATCAATGGGACTACCAAKAAGAAGAAAAACCATTGGCGCAATCCACACTTCATGGCCCAGGCCTACCTATAGGGATTCACTTCAAGAATAGAATAATAGTTAAGGAACTCAAGAAAACAATATTTCACCTTATAAAATTTTCAATGCAATTAGTTCACCTCAAGAAAATGAAAGTTATTTTTAGGTAAGAAAATAATGTTAGGGTGAATTCCTTAGCTAGGATTGGGATTCAAAGGTGAATTTTGTATTAGGGTTTCACTTTTCTAGACTAGAATTTTAAGGTATGTAAAGGGAATTATAGAAATGTAGTCTAGGCTTATTATTATTTTTTTTCTTGTCGTTCCTGTATATCAAGTATCCCTTGTTTTTATAGAATCAATAGAGTTTACTAAGGCTCTTTTGGTTTGTGGGACAGGGATGGGAAAAGAGGAATATTCCTAAATGATACATTTTTTCCATGTTTGATTGTTGGGATACAATGGTTTGGGATGAGAAAAGAGTGAGATGTGGGATCCCAAAAACAAGTGAATAGGATACCACAAAAATAACGCGACCCTGGTGAGAAAGGAAAAAAGTGAGATGTGTTTGAGAAAACTTATCGGGCTTTGTCAAGCCTGAACTCAAGAATATCTTCTTCCTTCAGCCAAGTATCCCAACAATCGCATCTACAATGACTTCTTTGGTGATCTCAAGCAAAGGTAAGACCAAATTTGTAGTCCTCTTACTTTGGCAAGCCATTTGTATATTTTGATGCATTGATGCATAAGAATGTCTTTACAATTGTTGCAGCAATCTCTACAATGACTGACCCCACTTTCATCTTCTTCACTATTCCCGGCAAGGAGAAACTCCATTCTCCTTGTGTAAGCAAGATTTTCTTTATTTTTCTTTTTCATGTGTTCTTAGTCTAACCTATGTTCATATTCTCCTTATTTTTTTAATAAATCCCTGCTTTAGCCTTCTCATTTCATGAGATTTGTTGAGAGGAATAGGGGTTTTCTTAGATTCTAGTATGGCACCCATCCATGACTTTTCTTTTGTGAAGGGTTTTCGCATCTTTCGGTTTGCTACAGTCAACCTCCGTGTTGTGGTGCTAGTCTTCGAAAATTTTTCTTGGAGTTTTGTGGAGCATATTGATAACTCTGCATTTTGATGCCTTAAAGGAATCAATTAAGGGGTATTTTTGGCCTTAAAATAGTCAATATGTGCCATTTTCCTAGTTAAATGCAATGTTGTGGCCTTTAAGGGTCTCTGTGCAAATCTTGGGGAAAACTGGAAAGTATTCATAGCTGAAATGCAGATTTTGGGAAGTTAGTGTGAAGTCCAGATGAAAGAGGGGGTGTTTTGTGAAAAACTGAAAGCAGGAGGGCGCCTCCTAGCTGCTAAACCCAGTTTGGCGCCCCTCCTATTATATTATCATGCTCCCCACGCCTTAGCAAGCCCTAGGGCGCCTTTTAACCCATTCTTTTCACTCTTAATAAACCCTAACCACCCCTAACTGCTAAATCTTCACTTCCATCCCTTCTAATCTCCACCATCCATTCTAGGGCACTTTCTTTTTAGATCCTACAGGACGGAATAGCGAAAGGTGGGGTAACGGAGTGTTGCGGGGCTGCGGGACGGAAGAGAAGAGAAGAAAAATTGGATTGCGTTTCAAGTGTAGTCGTTCCATTTTACTTTTGATTTTTTTATTTTTATTTTCGAACCCTTTTTTTGGTTAAATAGTGATTTTCGAATTTTTAATTAACTTTTTTAGATCCGATTTATTTATTTTTTTAGTATTATTTTTCTTCCATTTTTTCTAGATCTATTCTTCTTTCTTTATTTTAATTTCTTGATCAATTTTTCCGCTTTATTAGGTTTGTGTTTTTCTTTTATTTCATATTCAAAAAAAAATCATTTATTTTATTTCTTGTAGCATAATTTTCTTTTGTTTATTTTATTTTATTTTATTTTATTTCATTTTCGATTTAATTTTTAGATTCTTTTTTTCCTTTATTTCAGATAAAAAAACAAAAAATATAAATAAAAATTTGTTTATTTTATTTTATTTATTTTTGCAGTGTATTTTTCTTTTGTTAATTTTATTTTTGTATTAATTTTTAGATTTGTGTTTTCTTTTATTAAAAAAACGAAAATAAATATAAATAAAAAAAATTTCAGCATATTTTTTTCTTTTGATTATTTTATTTTTGGTTTATTTTTTTTAGATTTGTATTTTTTCTTTTATTTTATCTATTTCTTACATAATTTTCTTTTTGATCATTTTATTTTCAGTTTAATTTTTAGATTAGCAATTAGTTTGTTAGAATTTATTTTTGGTAGTTAATTCTGTTTAGCACAATTAATTGTTATTTTATTTTCTGTTTGCAATTATTATTTGTTGCTTTATTTAATTTCTTTTCTTTTAGTTATTTAATTGAATAATTAATCATTAAATAGGAAATTATTTAAATTTTTTAATTTGAGTTTAAATTTCGAATTTGAATTTAAATTTAAATTTTAATTCGAATCAGAATTTGAATTTGAATTTCAAATTTCAAAATTTAAATTTAAAATTTCGAATTTCAAAATAAAAAAAAAATCGGAAAGAATATTAAAAAAATAATTAATATTTTAAAAGTTTTGCATTTGCATTCCAACATCTAGGATTTGATATGTTTTAGAGTATGCATCATATAGGATTATTTAATTGCTGAAATTATTTTGTTAGTTATGAATATGCTAGGTTTCATTTTATTTTAATTGCTTCTTGTGCTTAGTTTATTTTATTCTTTTATGTTATATTGTTGAATTGCAGTTCAGAAATAATTGTGCATGCATTGTAATTAGTTGCATTTGCTTTGTTTATTTTGTTTCTTTCCGTTAATCCATTCTAAGGGCATCCAACTTAAATAAGATAAGGTGGGGATTTCATCACCCTTCTTTGGCTCAAAAAAATTACCACCCTTCACGTGCGGTTCACCCTAACCCTAATTTAAAATTTTGATAGCAAGATCCTTTAGGAAAGTCTCACACTTGGTTCAAAGGTGTGTTGAATTTTAGGAAAGCTTGTAATTACTTTTCATAACCGCTGGTTGGTGTCTAAGGAAAGAGGTTAAACGGCTACGCCTAAGCGGGTTTGTGGTTACTTAATTAGGTCCTTGCGAGAGCAAGGGGGACCTCCCACATCCCTACCTCTTCCCTAGCTAACCAAAGGAAGTGGTGTAATTCCTAGTGAACTTAAGAGGATTCACATTGGTTGAACCATTAGTTTAGGAAACACTAGGTCAGCCCCTAAGTCGTGTGGTTGATTTCCTTGCATTTTTTTTTAATTTAAAAATTCAAATTTGAATTTAAATTTCAAAATCTGAATTTGAATTTAAATTTCAAATTTCGAAAAATATATATATATAATAAAATTTTAAAAATTCAAATCTGAACTTAAATTTCAGAAATTTAAGTTTCAAAATCTAAAATTGAATTTAAATTTCAAAAAAAAATAAATTTCAAAAAAAAATCAAATTTGAATTTAAATTTCAGGAATTTAAGTTTCAAAATCTAAATTTGAATTTAAATTTCAAATAAAAAACATTAAAAATAAGAAAAAGAAAATAAAAATATTTAAATTTAAATTTGAGTTTAAATTGCATAATTTAAATTTCAAAATCTAAATTTAAAATTAAAATTCAAAATTTAAATTTCAAATTTAAAAAAAAAAAGAAGAAGAGAAAGGGGGTTAAAACAAAATAAGAGAAAATGAATTCAATGGTTGGAGTTTGTGGAATGAAAAACTACTTCCAACCTGAGCCACAAATTGATTGAAACCATGTGTCTCGACAACTGTACAAGATTAATGGTATGGCCCAAAGACTTGACGAAGTCCTTGCACGTCGTCAACAAAATGGTGCATACCCAACCTTGTTATCCTATCCATCATGTTCCATCTGTCCAAGCCTAGCCCATCATGTTAGCCAGTGCACTGCGGCGGGCCCATGTCAACCAGTCAATCCAAACCAAGTACATGAAACCAACAGATTTTTCCAACCCAATGCTAAGCCATTCTTTAGCCCATATAACCCTGGGTGGGAAAATCAACCCAACTTCACTTATAGGCCCAAGCCCAAGAAACCCCTCCCAATGGTCTGAAGCCTAGACCCACTGGGAGTACAATGGTTACCCTGGGACTCAATCAGCTAAACCATGTCAAACCTATACACAGTCCCAACAGTACCATCATCCATCTAACTCCATGGCCTAGCAATTTCAGAGGCCACAAGTACAGAACCAATTCCAGTAGATGTACCCTACGAATCAACCGGCTCAAGTTTATCAAGCTTACCCACAACCTCCTCAAGCCCATACAGTAGATGATCAATTCATGCAGCTTCAGTAGTTGATCCTAAATCAGCAATAGTCCATCAACAGACTAGAGAGCCAAATAGGACAGGTGGTGAAAGCCAAGGCAATGAGAGAAGTAGGGCAATTATCGAGTTAACCGGTTGCAAACCCTAGAAATCAGCCACCGGGTTTTCCTCCACAGTAGATTCAACCACCTCCTAGGAACCCTGAGCTTGAAAATACCAAGGCTATTATAACCTTGAGTGGGAGGATTTTAGAGGACCCATGTGAGGAAAAGAGAATTAATGAAGAAGAAAAGGAGCAAGAAAACCATAAGTTGGGGGGGAGGGGAGAAAAAGGAAAGGAAAATCTAGAGCCTATACTGAACCAACCCATAGTTCCCTTTCCAACTGCACTCACAGTAGGGCTGGTGCGAAAGAACAAAGAGACTCGCAACGAGGAGAGAAAGGAAGTCCATATTAACTTCCCTCTCCTCGACGCGATCCAACATATCCCGACCTATGCCAAGTTCTTGAAAGAGCTGTGTACTTAAATGATGGAGCCACGACCAGCCCCACAAAAAGTGATGCTCTCGGAAAATGTTAGTACGGCTCTCCTAAACCAACTTCCCCGGAAGCTGAAAGACCCAGATACTCCTCTCATAAACTGTGTCATCTCTGGAATAACCTTCGAGCGGGCCCTATTGGATCTTGGGGCCAGTATAAATCTACTTTCATCTATTTATGATAGGTTCAGGATCAGCAAGTTAAAACCTACTCCGATAATTCTGTAATTCGCTGATTGGTCGGTCAAGACTCCTCAAAGTGTTATCGATGACATCATTGTTAGGGTAGAGGGTTGTCACTTTCCATTGGATTTTATCATCTTAGACATGCCCCCAATCGAGGAACTGAACCATATCCCGATAATCTTAAGATGTCCATTTTTAGAAGCGGCCAATACAAACACCAACTGTAAATTGGGAGAAGTAGACATTTCATTTGGAGAGTAAAAATCCTCGTTAAATGCTTTTAGTGCCTCTAAGCATCCAAACCTAGGGGAAGACGACTGCAAGATAGATGTAGTTGATGATCTTTTAGATGCCCTGTCTGTCCCTTGATTAGTCTAGTCTGAGCCCTATTTGTATGAAGATGAAAGTGAGTCAAAGAGTGTAGATGGAAGAAGTACGTGAATGTGTTCGGCTGAAGATGTTAAACTTAGCGCTGGTTGGGAGGCAACCCAACATAATTTTTAGTTTTTCTTTTTTTAGGATTTGAGGTTTTTCTTTTCTTGATTTGAGACCAGGTGGCAGACCTTGAACCCCTCAAGAAAACCTATTAATTGTTCCCTTTGGCCCAAGCCCTTTTTACATCAGTCTAGTTATGCCATTGGGGACAATGGCATTTAAGTTGGGGGTGAGGAAAGAGAGAGAAAAATTATATATATGTTGTAAAAAAATTTGAAAAGCTAAGCCTTTAAATATGTAGAATTAAAATTTCACTAAAAATTTAAAAAATTTTTCCATTAAAAGAGATTCCCAAATAGAAAAAGTTGAGGATACTGATAAAAGAATATTGAATTCTGTAGAAATTGGTAGCAAGTGATAGGAGTCAAAAATTGGTCTTATTTGAATATTGTCGAAACCGTTTAGAAATTTGAATATACTCCCAGGTTTTCCCCTACCAAGATAAGAAGAAAGAGATTAAGAAATTAAACAAAAAAATCTTCAAAATTGTTAGAGACAGTGAACTACCCTGAACTATGCTTCTGCAAAAAAAAAAAAAAAAAAAAAAAAGAAGAGAGAAGAGAGAGAGAGAGAGAAATGACTTAAATATAGGAGCAATTAATGAAATTAAGAAGAAGGACTCCCGGGGATTTGCCCGGCGGGAATACTTCGAAGCTTAAGTTAGAAAAAAAAAAAAAAAAAAAGAGAGAGAGAGTATAAAAGGTCAATGGACACCCTTGACTTAGTAACCAGGTCTCTTCACCTAAGTCAAGTGTCAAGATTTGCGTCAAACGGAAAAGGGAATGCCAAAGACACTCACCTAACACTTAGTAAGCATGTCTCTTCACCTAAGGCAAGTGTCGAGATTCGCGTCAAACGGTGGAAAGTAGCAATAAAAAAAGTGTGTAAATCAAGTTCAGGGGTAGAAATCCACTATCAGAAATGATAAGAAGAATACATGTCTGATTTTAAGAATCAATCTCAACTTATCAAGACAGTATGCAAATGGAAGGGTAAATAAGATTTTTAAGCCAAGTTTTTATAATATTCAAAACAATACAGTTTTACCCCTAAAGCCCAATACCGATCTATATAGAGTTTGAGAATGCTAGAATCAGGATGCTTGACTAATTCTGTTAGGGAGGATCTTGAGATGGGAAAGATCTCTATGATCAGTGTAATTTTAAGGTTGCATTGCTAAGGGACTAGCAATGTTTAAGTTGGGGGGTGTGATAACTCTGCATTTTGAAGCCATAAGGGCATCAATTCAGGGGTATTGTCGGCCTTAGAATAGTCAAGATATGCCATTTTCCTAGTTAAATGCAATGTTGTGGCCTCTAAGGGTCTCTATGCAAATTCTGGGGAAAATTGGAAAGTTTTCATGGCTGAAATGCAAATTTTGGGAAGCTGGTGTGAAGTCCAGCTAAGAGAGGGGGTGTTTTGTGAAAAACTGAAAGCAGGAGGGCGCCTCCTAGTTGCTAAACCCAGTTTGGTGCCCCGGCTACTGTATTAGCATGCTCCCCACGCCTTAGCAAACCCTAAAGCGCCTTTTAACCCATTCTTTTCACTCTTAACAAACCCTAGCCACCCTTAACTGCTAAATCCTCACCTTCCATCACTTCTAATCTCCACCTAACTTCTAATCTTCAACATTTATCCTGTAGCCATTAAATCTTAGCCTTACATAATATTGGATGCCTTCTCCTTTTCTTCTCAGCCTTAGGATCACCCTAGAACTATCCTAACCCTTCATTCTAAACCCTAGGGCACCCATATTTTTGTTAAAACCCAACTTCCACCCCCTCTTTCTCTCTAATTCCAGTTATATCCACCATTCTCTATGAAAAGGACCCCAGGGGCCCTAGAGAAGGGGTTGGTCAATTCACCCAGTTAACAAGGCTAAGGTTTCTTGAGGAGTTCAAGGGTTGTAGAAGGGGAAGACACCCAGATCTTGTCAAGAGGGGTTCCTGCAAGTTGTTCAACCATTCTGCAACTATCGCCACTGGATCTGATCAACCATTCTTTTCTTTTATTTTTTATTTTCTGTTATTTTTATTTCTGTAATCTTTTAGATTTAATTCTTGTTTGTTTCTCTGTTTTGCAGATCAGAATTCATTTGGTTCAAGGCTAAGGTGTCTCGAGGGGCTCAAGGGTTGTAGAAAGGACAGACGCCCGATTCTTGTCAGGAGTGGTTTCTACAAGCTGTCTGGCCGATCTGGAGCTACTGCTACCGGATCCGGATTTTGGATCTTTTTTTTTATTTCTTTTATTTCCCTTGTTGATTCTCATATTTTATTTAGTCTTATTTAAATTCAAAACTTTTAATTTCAGCAATAATAGATTTTATTTTCGTATTTTCTACCATTACCGATTGCATTCTCTTGTCCGAATCTAAGTAAATATTAATTTTTCACTTGCTTCCCTGTGGATACGACCCGTTCTCACCCATTTACTACGTTAGATGTTGTTTGAGAAACAGAAAAATTTACGAATAATTAAATTGGTGTTCCGAAGTGGTTAACGACACACTTCCGGACACACTACACATGCAATGAAGAGGAAGGTTGTTAGAACTCTAAAACTTTTTGGTTGTTTTCATTTCCGTTAGCAACTCTAAAAATTTTTTAGGGATTTTTCTATTTGATTTCTAAGATCCCAACTAGTTGGAACTTGGATTTTTCTATTTGATTTCTTAAACTTTGTGTTCATTTTGTTTACTTACTATTGTTTGTGACGATAGACACCTTGCTAGTTAATTCATATAGCTACATTAATGAAACTTTGTCACTGTTCAAATCTTAATTCTCAACTTTCATTGGAAAATTATATTTGTGCGTCATCTCTTTTGGATGGAAGATGATGGATATCATTAAGATACTATTGTTGGGTTCTCATTTGGGTTGCTTGGGTGATTAACATGTATGATAAAACTAAGCATATACTCRGCTAAGAAGTTGTCTACTTGAAATCGCGGACGCATAAGGTGTTGAACTTACAAGTTGTAGATTCTCATCAACTCTACGTTGACCTTATGGCTCTATGAGAAAGGAAGAAGTATTTATTTTTCCAATATTTGATCTTAGAGGGAAGCTGAGCAACAACTTGTAACTGCGGTGGAAGTGTAGATAAAAACAGTAGGGCACGTAGGGGACCTTCTTCATAGTACACAGTCCGGAGAAGATATCTATATCTAAGGGGAAGTTTAGGTGATGACACAGGGAGATCAATCCTACAAGTGTTCGAACTACGTTGGGATGAAGCTGACCTAGAGAAACACCAAAAAACAAAAGCACCACAGGAATAAGGGGGTGCAAAGGAAAATGGAGGCCGGCGACCAGCGCTTTCTCAAAGACGCAGACCTCGTCTCGGTCGTGACTCCATGGGTAGTGATCTGGGTCAGGCTGAATAAGTTAAACTCTCTAGGGATCTGATACGCTATGTATAGCTCGACTATACACTCTCCTCATCTCGGTACGACCGAATGGTGTTTCCACCTCTTGGGCGTCCACCTCCACCTCTTGCTGAGATGACGAGACCTCAACCTGAGAGCCTTCCTAATCTAGCAACGAGGCTTCTCCTCTTACCCAACAAAAATGTAAAGGTCTACCCTCAAAATGATCCGAAGACATTGTGACAAGGGAAATAGACTCACCAGTTATGGGGGATAGAAGGCCAACACCGGTAGAAAATAGGCTTCGACAGGCAACCAAACAGCGGTACTCCAACAAAGTTCTCCTCCAACGGGTCACTGTCTCCCTCAATGAAAGCTTCAAAACAGTGTGAGTGGGACCCTGGTGGGGACCCCCTATTTATAGCTCACTGGTGGGAAAGATCGATGACCACGACGTGCTACTAGTGAATCGACAACTAAGAAGGCAGCACTATATGCGGACTATTTGAATTTTAAATTTCATGCG
Organism: Nelumbo nucifera; assembly: GCF_000365185.1. The sequence continues at coordinate 1,207,306 of NW_010729129.1, forward strand.
CCCATCTTGCACTCCCCTTTTAAAATTTTGAAATTCGAATTTTGTCGCGGTCTCGACTATCCTCGAGCAGGATCAAGTGGGCGAGTCAAGCAACTTACGAGCCAGCTGACAAATTACCATATTGAGAGCTACTCCCTTTGTTGAGTTGACATCAACTAGGGAGTAGGGGGGCAATTGATGAGGGGTAATTTGGTCCTTAAAATTATATCATGACACGTGGCTTCCAAGTGACACCTCGGCACTGAGTAAGCTAGTCACCTCGGCAGGTCTGCTAGTAGCACCTCGCCAGGGCCGACCTAATGTACCTCAGCTTGGTCCGACCTAAAGGACTTCCCAGCAAGGAGCGACCTACCTCAGGGACCAACTGAGCCAAGAAAGGTATCTGCGACCTACAAGGCATGCTCACTAACTTATCACATAGATCCATTACCAGACCGAGTCCTCTAGAGTATTAATGAGTCAACCGTTAGGTCGGCCTACCCGCACCGCATGCATCAAAGTCAATCGGATGGATATTAGCCATCTACGCAGATTACATAACCGACGTCATTATTCTCTCCCAACTTAATGGAAACGGCTCTTCGAGAGTCTGAGAGTCGTTATAGAAGGTCTCTAATCACTCACACCTATATAAAGGCACCATTCCTATCAGAGAGGGTACGTGTGATTAAGCTCTTGCACTCTCTAAACTTCTAAGTCTCTCAAAGAACTCTTTACTGACTTAAGCATCGGAGTGCCCACCCTAGGTAAAAGTAGCCTGGACACTCTAACTCTCTCTCTTACAGAACCATCTAGCTTGGCCACCGACAAAGGAAACTTCCAGCTTGGTGTCCAAGTCACCTGCCAAGCGAGAATCATCAGATCGCGCACCATCAAGAGTGATTTCAAAGCTCCGACAACATTCGACTTCTGCAAGGGGTTCCATCCAGAGGCATTCTAAAGGGAGACATCAGCACCAACAATAGCAAGGGTACAAGTGGCAAAAGAGTCATTGAGATGGCTGGCGAGGTGGAGAGGGGTTTCATGATGAGGAACATCGCGACATCCAAGATGGATGGAGGAAGGAGGTTGCTATAACCACTAGTTCGTGTTGCAGCAGCGGTGGTAGAACATGGGTGCCAGGAGAAAAAGAAAAAAATGAAAAAAAAAAGAAAAGGAAAGAGGGAAGGAGAGGGAAAGAGGATGAGAGGATGAAAGAGAGAGAAAGAAACAAATCAAGAGTGATGGAGTTCACTGCTTCTGTCCGCTACTGCTCTGATCTGTCTCCTTTGTCGTTCGTTCAACCCATAATCCTTTTCCCCTTCTTTTAACATTTAAAAAAAAGGGTAAAATGGTCTGATTAATATCATAATTCATAAAGGGTATTTTATTATTTTAAAATTATTTAAACCACACATGATATCATGTGATGGCCCCAACTGACCGTCTGTTACAGACAGGTATTAAATTGTCAAATTTTGAAAGTTTGAGTATTAAATTGTCACATTTTAAAGTTTAGTGATCAAAATGACACTAGACCCAAAATACAGGATCGAAAATTTTCTATAAAAATATTTAAAACATATACCATAAAATTAACTGATAAATTATTAACCACGTAACAAAGTGCTACAATCCCAAATTGCAAAACAAAGCTCAGGAGCCAAGTGCCACTACCCCCTAAATACAGGGTGGCTGTCTGTAATCTAGCCTTAAAAAACAAATTCTTTCCATAATGGTGAATTCTAAATGTGCATTCTGTGTTTGTTTGATGTCCTATTATCAGTTGAGAAATAGGCGGGGCTGCATATGAATGGGTCAATATCAAACAGACTGCCAATTCAATTATTCTGAATTCTCAATGAATGACAATTTTAGATATTTTACATGTGACAGTCCCATCCATGCCCTTTAACTTTAGGACATCACATGTTCATTAGGACCATCACAGGGGGGCAGGGTGCTGTACACTATATAACTAGTTAGTGGGGTTAGTGGTGGGAGAGTACACATGCAGGCCCGCCCGCATTCATTTAGAGTTTGGCTTCAGTCAGAGCAAGTCCATGCTTACACTGTTCCAACAGCCTCTTGTAACCTTACATTGGGAATATCTACCTATGAAGTAAAGCACATAAGTAGGGAGATATTCCCAATGTAAGGCTGTAAAGGTTCTTCAAACAGGCTTTGCTCTGACTGAAACCAAACTCATTCACTACATGAAGAGCTTGCCCTTACTTCTGGTTTGAACTAGTGGTTATCATTTTCAGACCAGCTCGGGCCTGGGCCTTCATCAGTGCGGATTAAATCTACTCATTAATTAAGAAAAATCTATGCCTCCAGAAAGACTGTTTTGACCAATCAATCCTCTCTCTCCCGGGTGAATATTTATAAATACCACCTGATTGGTTATCACTGATACTGGTTCCAATCAGTGTTTTTGAATCACCGTTGATCCGGATGGTTGTTCAGGCAACCAATTCTGTTTCACTCTCAACTTGGTTCTTGGACAAAAACCATTGATTTGGTCGGTGATTCGCTGATCCGGGCAGTCGACTTTCGATCCATTTGACCTGTTCAATGATTTTTAACCATTTTTTTAATTATTTATTTTTTAAATTGGAATGAATTGTCTATTGAAACCAGAAAATTAAACCATCAACCCAAAAATTGGTGGCCAGAACGGTTCTAATTCTGGATCGATTTTTAAACTTTGGTTACAAGTCTTTCAGGTATCACAGTTAAACCCTTGATTAAAAAATTTAGAAAATTGCAGTTAAAATATTTTTAAAATCTAAATGTCTTTTTATCTTTGAAAAAGAGTGATTATTGAAATATTTAAATTTGTAGGTAAGATTTGACTTTGAGTTGAGACATTGAAAAAATACATATATATAATAAAAAATAAAATCTAATTATCTTTTCATATTTTTATTAAGTCATGGGCCAGGAACCAGGCCTGGCCCGGCCGGACCTGAGCCTGGACTAGAGCCCTTGGCTTAGGAGCATAACAAGCTCCCATCACTTGCCAAAAAAGAATGCCCTGTATTCAGAAATTTGATGGCTTGAAACGCTTGGAAAATGATCCACTAGAGCATCTAAAATTTGACTGTTGCGAAGTATCCTACCTGATTTGATTTGAATTTCTAGGAAAGCCAGATTATTCCTCTTCACATGGTTACTAAAGCAGGGTAAATTATTCAGTGAATATATCAGACCATGTTTTCTTTTCTTTTTTTTTTTTTGAAGGGTTTTCACATAATGACTTTTGGCTTTACAAGGTGAATCTTGCAACAATGTTTTTGATGAACTCAAGATAACTATCTTATAGCTAAAAATATGCTTTCCACTGAAGCTTTTTTTGGTGGTTTCTCCAAAGCAGTTCAGTGAAAGCAATTTAATCAAAGCTTTGAAGCCTCCCAAACAGGCCCTTCTTTGGGTGGTTGAGAAAAGGTGCTACAGAAGCTTTCAAAGGATTAAATGCTGTAACTGTTACTAATTGAGGCCACTCCCTCTTCTTTTTGGCCTCTTCTATTCTGCTGTCCTCTATTGTCCTTTAGCCATGAAGTAAGTCCACAACTTAATTGTTTTTTGTGATAAATTTGATGCACTTGACCTCAACTCCTGATGATTTGTAATTGTCCACATGGTAACTGTTAGGGTACTTGGATGTGCCTAGAAAGAAGTAAACTAATTTAATTCAGCTCTTAATGAACCACATAGTGTGGAACCCAAATTAAAGGTGTCTCCATTGTTTTAAAAGGCTTAAGCCTTGATGTGTGAGGTGTACACCTTGAGGCAAAGTGCTCAGATTTTGCCTCAAGGCTTAAGCCTCACAATTTTGCTTTGAGGCTTAAGCTTTTGTCATAATGAAGTGTAAGCCTCAAGCCTCAAGGTGTGAGACATAACATGAGGCATATAAATGTGTAAGCCACAAATGATAACATTATTTAGGGGTTTTATGCAAAAAAAAATACATATTTTTATGTATTTTTTATAGTTCAAAATATATAGAAAAAACACTTTAATAATCATGAGCCAAATAAAAAGAGTAAAAACCAAAAACCAATAGGGCAAATCAAGTTCTATTTGTTTCTCTTAGGAAAGGTCAATTAAGTTATTAGTTTCTCTTGGATAAATCAAGTGGAATTTTTTCTTAACATTCTAATTTAACGTCCCAAGTTTGTTGTTTTTCTCATTTCTTTTCATAATGGATTTATTTTTCTTTTTATTTTTTACATAGATCAAATCAACTACTTTGGTATATTACATGTCATTTTTATCATTTATAAATTTTAATTACTTTTTTTAATTTTTGAAGCTTATGCCTCACCTTTTTGGGCCACTACGCCTCAACTATGCCTTTAACCTTTTAAAACCTGGGTGCCTCTTGTTGATTGACGTATCCCATTGAGACTTCCAATTGGGAACATGCATTTAACCACTAGGATGGGGTGGAACAAAAATCATGTAACCAACTCCTTGTGATTGGGATAAAGTTTAGTCTAGCTAAACAGAGTCAAATAAACTATTTTAAAGAATATATCATAAAATCAAACCAAGTTATTAAACATATGATGCCCGCCAAATATCAGTTATTTTTCATAGATTAGCCACCCATAGGTGGTGATTAATAGGATGGATGTGTTTGGGATATCGTACAACTTACAAGATCACAAGTTGAGCTAGACTATTAATAGGATGGTGAAGTGCACTACTTCACCAGGGACCTCACCTAATAACTTATAAGCGTTTATTCTATAATACTTTATTATCTCCTCCCAGCAGTTTAATGCCATGAGGTGGTTAACTAGAGTTAGAGGTATAATGTGGGTCGTGCTGAATTGGTATGGCCCACTTTTGCAGGTAGCCTGCACTATAGCGAGTCATGTCTTGCCGACATGCAGGTTATGGTAGGTTGTGCTTACCTGGCCCAGAATCCCTTGAAAGGGAAACCCGGCATGGCCTGCAGCCCAAGCCCAGGAGGGGGGGGGGCTTCATGCCTAGCTGGGCTGAGTTGTGGGTGACATAATTTTTTAATGAAAAGATTAAAATAAATTAATAAGATAAACAAAAAATTGAAAAAAACTATAATAAAATTGAAAATAAAAATTTATATAAATATATATGTAGATCATGCTGTGCTGGCACAGTATGGAGATTTGCGCCAGGCCTGGCACGACTCGCTTGCTATAGTAACCAGGCCGTGCCAGCACGGCAGCACGCAGGTGACCTGGCCCACTTTACAGTTTTATGGACAGCTAGCTCCTTAACCCATCAACCCATGCAACCAGATTCTTCTGTATACTTCCCCATAGACAGACCTACTGGCAAGACAGTGACCCAACATTCCCTTGCACCAGAATCCATATAGGCATGGCCATTGGCAGTTGGCACATGATCATATAACTTGTCCATGTCCAATTTGGAGGGTGTTTGGAACTGTGCCATTTCATTCCCATTTAACTTTGATCCACGTAAGCGCCATGTGGGCATTTTGACTTCATACTCATTGAACCAAAGTCATGTTTGGTTATACAGATTTGACATCAAATGTTTGCACCACCTTTGACTTTAGGGTAATTTCCATTCAGTTGTATTATGTGGTGTCTAATGCATGTCACTTCTTTGCTTCAAAGCTCAATAATTTGGAAAGAGTATAATAAATCTTGTATATTATGTTTATAAACCTTCTATTTGTATTATACATATTTATATTTGTATTCTTCTAAACTGAACCTTAATTGTTTTATTTATATGTGCCTAATAAGTTAATGTATTTTTTGTTATGATAAATGATTTTGTATTTATGATATATGTCAAAATATTTTATTTTTCCAATTTCAAATGCTATAATCCAAGCAAATGAGACTTCCTATCCACACTCTATTCGTCGTGAATTGCAGCCACACATTTCTATTATGAATTGAGAGATGTATGGCTACAATTCACAGTGGATAGAAAAAGTGTGTAAGAAATCTAGACTCTAATCCAAGTACAAATTTGAAAGCCGAAAGCATTGGCCGATGACTCAATAGTTGAGATGGTCACTCTGCACCCCTCCAAATATGGAAATGCGGGTTTTAAGAACAAACTCTCATACTAATGTATGCAAACCCCGCGTGCACCCTGCTCTGTCCTCACCCCTTAATCCCTTGTTAATTTTTAATAAATATTACTAAAAATAAAGAAAAAAAATTAGTATATGACATTATTTGGAGGAACATAGAAGATGCCAAGTTGTTTCATTGGATAAATTTTCCATGTTTTGCAGGTCAAGGTAGATGCTCAAATGGTTGAGAGAGAGAGAGAGATTAGGTTAGACCTGAAGTTAATTTGCTGGATTCATTATTCATGACATGAGTCCAAGCATTAGTTAACTAAGTTAATGGGAAGGTGCCCATCAATATTCAATATTCAATCACATCACTTTCTTATCATCATAATCTCTCTGTAATAGCTAGCTTCATGCGAAGCCTATGATATGAACGTGCATTGAGACTGAGTCTGAACGCAAAAGCTTTGTCTTAATGTGGCGTGCTCTTATGGAGGTCTTCAATGTCAAAGCATTTGCTTTTGACAACACTGTATGAGCATTTGTTATTGTCTGAGTGGAGGATCTGTCCAGTACCTCTACTGTCAACCTTCAGCCGGATGGTCCACCATTGTCATGTTCATATATATATATATATATATATATATATATATATATATATATATATAATATATGTGTAGAAAACAATTTCAATGAGTCAGACTGAGGTTGGAGGAGATCTTCTGTCACAATCCAATGTCATCTCTAATTGAATTTGGTTGGAGAAGACCAAAATTAGAAATTTGAAGGAAAAAAAAATAATTTTTAGGGTAAATTATAAAGACCCCCTTATAGTATGGGATCATTGACAAATGTTCATTAACTTTTATTTGCAACAAACCCCCCCCTGAACTTTCACATTGCAACAAATATCCTTTCCATTCTGTCAGTTAAGTTTAGGCCCTGTTTGCTTTTCGGTAAATTACTTATCCAGGTGGGTAAGTTTTTCCTAGGAGACATTTATCCAGGTAAGTGCATTTATCCATATTCTTTTATTTCTTATGTAAATGAGTCAATGACCATTTTAACTATAAAAATATATTTTAAAAGGGGCATTTTTGTCCCATTAAGTGTTAGCAACTTCCCCCGTAGGTGGGAAAGTTATCTACCCATCTAGGAGATGCGTATCACTTACCTGGGAAAAAAAACTTTCTTTGGTCTCCACATAAATCTGAAAAAAGAACATGGGATTCTTGGTCAATGGGAACCAAAATCCTATTGACCAATTTCCCCCTCTCAAAATCCAAAAAAATAGCACTCCCTAAAAAGAATCATTCAACTGTTTAAAATTTTTTAAATCTCCAAATTACACTATTCTTATTTATTTGAATGATTTATGATTCGATTAATTTTCTAAATATAGCATTGAAGCCTTCTTGATTGCTTCAATAGATCCTTACAGATTTCTATTTGGATTCAATACTCAAATGAAATGGTAGAGGTTTCTTTCTAATAAATATAAATTTATGGTTTCATTTGGTTTTTCTTGAATTATTGGAGAAATAGTGGATAATTTTTATATTGCAAGATGAAGAAAGACATTCATGTGAGTGAAATGAATCGAAATAATAATAAAAAAAAAAAAAAAAACTTTATTTTCTATGCCAATGAAATGATTCCTATTATTTTAGATGGTTTCATTTGGAGAAAATGAAGGTATTTTTGGTTGACTAGGGTTAAAGAGAAAAGGGCAAGAAAAAAGAAAATAAGGAAAAATTATGTGAGTATTTTGATAATTTAACACAATTTAATGATCAAGGGGTATTTGCCGCAAAGTGAAAATTCAGAGGGCTTTATTGCAAATAAAAGTTCAGAGAGTATCTATCAATTTTCCATAGTACAAGAGGGTCATTGTAATTTACCCTAATTTTTAATCTGTGATTGATAGAGAAAAGTCCAACTTTAAACAAATGGCAGGATAGATGTTAGCTGGTAATCCTTCAATTTTTCAACTTTCCACTCAACGTTCTTGTCCTTTCTTCAATGAGAAAAATGTATGTCTCATTAGGCTACATTTGTTGCTTCATAATTTTTTCCACTTTTCAAATATTATTCTTACCCCTTTCAAAGCAAAAGAAAAAGAATAGAATGAATTGGTTAGATCGCATGCATAGAAGTAGGAGTGTCATTTGGACCAGATATGGTCCAATCCAATCCAGTCCAATATGAGTCCATTACAGATTGACCATATTCAATTCAATGTCTGGACCGTCCAATCTGTTCAAATTGGTTTTAATTTAGATTGGTTTCAAGCCAAACCTGGTCCATTGACACCTATATTCTTATCTTCTATCAATGGACTGGATATTAGTTCAATCCAACCCAATCAAATATAAATCCATTACAGGTGGATCAGATCCAATCCAATAAGTACTTTGGACCATTAAGTCTGGACTGGTCCAATTTAATATGTCTTGTTGGTCTGTCCAATCCATCCAAATTGATTTTGGTCTAGATGGTGTCTTAACCAGAACCGGTCCATTAAAACCCTATATAAAAGATCATCTACCAATTGAAGGGGCAAGAAGTACCAGGGCCAGAGAAAAAAGAACTTATAAGGTGGAATAAACATAATGGAATCACGAAACAGGATTCATGTAGACAAATGGGACAAGGCTTATATGATGATGATGTAAATAGCAAAGAAAACAAACTTTTCATCACAAATTTTCACTTATTACATGGAAAGAAAATAGAAGCTTATTTTAGAATCTAGAGAGTTCTATTAGGAGTAAAACCCTTTTTTTTCTGCAGTGATTCTGTGCTAATTGGAAGAAAGCTCTCTTTTTTGTCTGTTTGGCTTGTCGTTTTATTGGTGCTTTTCATTCAACTTTATAGTATATAAGAATTTTTTTTAGTAAAGTATATGTTTTTCATTTATCAGATAGGAAAACAGATACTGCCCATAATAAAAGTAGAAGTTTATTGTTGAAAACAGATACTGCCCATAATAAAACAGATCGAGTGATTCCATTTTATTTTTCTTCTTCTTTTTTATTGCTTGGATCCTAACACCCTGAAATGTTTATTGTTGAAATGCTGATGAAGAACTCCGAAACCTCAGAAAAATGAAAAAATAGAAAGCTTTCAATGCAAACCAGATTCTCACCATAACAGTTAGAGATAGTACAGAATTGCACCCCCAAAAAAAGTATTAAATCATGATCTATTTTGGTATCTTTCTTGTTTCTTTAGTGATCATTTACCAAGAACCAGCTATTGTTTATTTATCTAGAAACGAGTAGTTTTCTTAATGCTTGTCGGCTGGGTTGAAAGTGAAAGGAAGTGTGATATTTTGTTGGGTTTTGGGGTAAGACGGATATGTCTTCCCCTTTATTAATATACCTTCCTTTCGATTTTAGTTGATTAATAAAATTCTAAGATGACTGTCCCTTCGCCTGAAGTAAATTTTGGGATTAAAAAAAAAAATAGCAATTCTTTAAGTTCAGGCCAGCATGGCCATCGGGATTATGATTTATCAATATAACTGTAAAATGGGTCGAACTGCCTGCATACTAACACGGCCCAGTCACTGTAACAAGCAGGTTGTGCCAGACCCAGCCTGAAGTCCTGAACCCCATGCCGTGCTGAGCTGGGGGGTTTTGAAGTTTTTATTTTCAATATTATTACAATTTTATTTTTAATTTTTTTTCAGTTTTTTAATTCTTTCAATTTTTCTAAAAAAAGTAGTGCCACCCAGCACCCACAGCCCAGCCCAGTTCGTGGCCCGCCAGGCTGGGGCTGGGGCCACAGCCCATTACAGTGCAGACGGCCTGCAAAACTGGGCCATCATTACACTTCTCGCCATCAAGCTGGATCACTTGTTTACCATAGGAATTCAATGGCTATGGCCTATGGGATTTCTAGGACACTCCTGAATATGCATAAATCAAGGTTCAAGAGGGATGGATCACTATCACTTGACWATAATCCGAAACATCTTATGAACCAGTTGAGTAATCAAGGGATTGATATGAAGCAACTTTAAATTAAGTGCACAAGAAAGGTCAGCCACTGATTTTCATCTCCAGAAAAATCATGCTAAACAGTGCAAAGTGAAAACTGACAAGTAATATAAGATACTTAATCACTTCAGGCTCGTTCATTTTTCAGGAAATTAAGTGTTTCCTAAGAGCATCTACCCATGTTCTTTTATTTCCCAGTTAAATAGAACAGTGACCATTTTAATCATAAAAAATCATGTTTAAAAGGGACAATTTTATCCCATTTAAGTATTGGCAACTTTCATGCCAAACGCAGTGAAAATTGAAAACTGACAAGTAATATAAGATACTTAATCATTTCAGGCCCATTCGCTTTTCGGGAAGTTATTTACCCAGGTAAATGCATTTATCTGGGTAACTGCTTCCTAAGTGCACTTACCCATGTTCTTTTATTTCCCAATTAAATGAGACAATGACCATTTTAACCATAAAAAGCCATTTTTAAAAAGGGTAATTTTATCCCATTAAAGTGTAGGCAACTTTCCCCTAGATGAGAAAGTTACCCATTTGGGAGATGGATATCTCTTACCTATAAGGCCCCGTTCGCTTTTCAGTATGTTACTTGAGTAAGTATTTCTTGAAAAACATTTACCCGAATAAGTGCATTTACCCATGTTTTTTTTTTCAGGTAAATAAAATAATGACCATTTTAGTCATAAAAATTTCATTATCAAAAGCAGCATTTTTGCCCATCCAAGTGTTGACAACTTCCCCAATATGGAAAAGTTAATTTACCAGCCTAGGAGATGGGTAAGTTATACCCAGGAAAATAAACTTTCCCTGGTCCCCATATAAATCTGAACCCCCACCCCCCCTCATAATCCCCAAAAGGAACACCCTCTAAGTGATACCCAAAAACAAATAAATTTTTCATAAACCCCACATAAATCTAAAAAAAAAACATGAATATCTTAATCAATGGGAACCAAAATCCCATTCACCAACTTCCCTCCTCTCAAAATCCAAAAAATGAAAGGACCCTCCATATACCTTTGATCATTTGTTGCACTCTTTAGTGGTGGATGGTAGAACGCGAGGGGGATTCCATAGAACGGATGACTGCTAATCCCATCCAACCAGATGGGATGGGATGCATAGGACAGCATTCTCTTTCCATTTATATGCTGGTGGGTCATCCTTCATTTACACTACAGAACAAGTGTTCTCATAAGAAAAAGAACAATAAGAGGGTGAAAACATAACAGGATAATTCGAACCATCTAATAACTTAAAGATTCGAGTGTCAACAGCGCTTAGTAGAACTATTGGTAGTCCTCATGGTAACCCTTAACCAGTAACAATTCAAATGCGAAAAATGATTATCCATCCTAATGGTAAAAGAAACATACAAATGTCTTATAGTAGTTTGATCCCTGAATGAAGAAAATCAACTTTGGGGCGAAGAGCCAAAGTGAAAGTACCCCTACAAAGCTGGTSGCTGGAAGTTAATGCCTTGAATCCCTAAAGGCAGATTGTCTCCAATTCAAAAACAAAAGAGGCTTCATGTGTAGCTGTACTTGGAAATAAAACATAAAGAACACTGCATTGGAAATAGGAACATTAACCTTCAGGTCTATAATGAATTGTGATCAATCCATCCTCCCCTTCAAGGTTCTCTCAATTACTTCTGTTGGTGTACTGCAACAAAAGGCAAAAAGGGTATAATGAGAGTTTACAAATAAGTATATATATAAGCCTTGTGAACCTACTGCCTTCAAGATTTCCAGACAGTCATCATTACATGTATTGTAAATGGAGATGTTTCATCAATCAAGATAGGCCATATCTTGATTCTATATAGCAGAAAAGTACCAGATGTTCCAATCTATTTCGGAGCTGAGGTTTTTGGAGAGAACAGAGTTGCTCATGTCATCAATGACCATCACGAATTGGATTACAAGATCATTAAGACTGTTGATCAATCAGCAGTCATCCCACTCCAGGAAAACTGGACCATCATTTGGATAGCCAACATTCATGAGATAACTCTCAACTGATTGCAGGCCAATTTTGGTAATACTATGCAGCCCAAAGATAGAATGGTGAATAAAGACTGCTCAAGAAATTAATGCCATCACAAACTTTATGATGCACATTGATATATTTTTTTTTTTATCAATATGCACATTGATTTTTTCTTCTTTTATCTCTAGCATAGAAGCATTTCCCATATCACATATTAATGAAGAAAACAAAAGCATCCAGGAATAAAGGGAAGGGGCTCGAATCTGCTACCCACAGGACATTACAGTTGTGCATTGGGAATATCCCCCTTGTCATTCATGGGGAGATGTTCCTAATACACAGAGGTGGTGTTCTGTGGGCAGGGAAGTGGGAACAGTTTGTGGTTAGCAAATCTGGAGTGAAAGGAAAGGGCTTACATGACAAATACATGACCTCCCCATCCACTCAAACAATCACGATCCATTGATGAAAGTAATGCCTGAGAGACTGTCTCAAATAATTCCTCTGGTTCCTGAACATTTCAAATACAAATTAGATCATCAGAAAGCTATTACCGCAACATAAAGTTACCAATAATAATAGCCAAAAAGCTATTACCATAACATAAGCATTAGATGTTTAGCTCAGATGACACCAAAACAATCATACTCACTTGATTGTTTCTTTTTATTTTATTTAACAGGAGCAGCTCGAGTTTTGTATGTGGCCAACTGCCTTTCTTTATGTTTCTTTCCCTGTATTAGGTACTTATAGCCCCAAAAAGGTTTCCTGTATTAAGATATCCTACTACTAGGTCAAGGCCATGAAAATTGGAAGCAATAACCCTCATCTCTTTTAACAGATACTTATAAACTGCTTGAATTGTAGTGGAGACATTTCAACCATTTCCATTTTCAAACTTTATTTTGTTGTCCTTGATCCAAGTACAGGAAATAAATGAGCCGTTGGTTTATTCTTATTTAAAATGCATGTGTTCATGGCTTCTGGGAAGTAAGAAAACAGATTTAAGACATTTGAGCCAGTTAGAAAGACTTTCCTTTGTATGTTTTCATATTAGCTGTCCAAACAAAAAAAGACACTTTTGAAGGTACACATTTGCTCCATACAGCATCAGATGAGAAGCCACAGACTCCTTGAGATGTCACATGGTTGAAGGACTTCACTGACAACTGACCAGATTTCTCCCAGGTCACTCCTATCTTCTCTGCCAGGGTCTATGTGGGTGTTGTACAATGACTGTATTAGGCCCATCAGCAGATGTTCAACTTCCCAATCATTTAAGTGCCTCCTAAATTGTGGTGTCAACACCCTGACTACATTGTTTTCTGAAAACTATTCAGCTACCTGTGCCTCTTTGTTTGTTGCTAGCTTGTACCAGGATGGAAAGTCATCTTTCAAAGGTCTGATTCCACACCAACAATTCTTCCAAAATTTTACTCTTTGTCCATTCCTTACTGCATACATTACCTCTCTACTGAATTCTCTGTGGCTTGTCTTAACCCCTTCCAAACAGAGAACCAATAAGTGTGATTGGCTACACCAGGGTCCCAACCAGAACTCCTTACATAGCTCCCCATTCTGCTTGTTCAGTCTCCAAACCCACTTTCCCATAAAGCTACATCCACTTTAACTTTCTCACTCCCAAGCCTCCAGCTTTCCTTGCCCTACAAACCTTTTCCCCAATTGAACACATTAAACTTTTTTTTCCCATCCTTCCAACCCCTCCATAAAATCTTGCATCTTCCTTTCTAAATTAGATGCCATGCTAGCTGGGATTGAGTACATTAAGAGTAAATACATGGGAATGGAAGAGAGAACAGTCCTTAACAGTGTTTGCCCCCATATGATAAATATTTAGCCTTCCAAGAAGCCAATCTTCTCTCCACTTTTTATTTGGGAACTGCCTCCTTGGAAAGGTTTAATACCCACAAGCACAAAAGTTTACACTTGATTTGCAAATCATTTTCACAATTTCATGGTAGTAGGGAATCAAAACCTATTTAACATGGTCTTCAGTAATAATCTTCAATTTAAATTATTTATTTATGAAAGCTAAATTACTGTAGCCGAAGTAGCAAAAAAGAGAAGAAGAAGAAGAAGAAGAGAGGCAGGAATGTCGAACTCATCTGCTTAGTCGACGGTACTATTATTTATATTATGGTGTAGTACAATRATACAGGAAGTTACTAGAATGCCCCTGATTAGTGATGGGACACCCAGACAACTTAAAACATTAAACAGGATTAGGCCCATTAACAAAGGCCCAGTACAGGACAACTTAAAC
>NW_010729129.1:1226333-1279294 GCF_000365185.1 Nelumbo nucifera
CCGAATACTCATACATACAAAGACTTCAATCCAACAATTTATTTATTTTGAACTATATCTATGCCCTGATTAATTTTTGTGTCAGTATGAGGTTTCGTTTTGTCCCCACCCTTTTTTTAATAGTTAAGAAAAAATGTATTAAAAGAAAAAGGGAATGTGCAAATGAGCTTTGCAGAAAAAGTAGGTCCTAACACCAAAAGAACCTAAAATTTGACCCTAGGCAATGTGATAGAAAAATAGCCAGGCCCAACACCACCAATCGGCCCATCAGTGTGATACCCATGCAGCCTTGCCCAAAGACCTACGTGAGGGGACCACGCCAGCAAGTTAGTTACAATTGAGAATCTTCCCCATGTGATGTAAGGCCTATAAATAGCAGAATAATAGTAAAGAGGATTACCTTTTGGAGCATCAACCCTTCTTTTCTTCTTCTTCTCTTTCCTATAGGAGGTCCAAGCTCCCTCGAAGAAGCTCCTGAGGTAAGCAGCTCCTACCAAGTGGTATCAGAGCCCAGTCCTGGGCGAYGACATGGTTGGAACCAGATCCTCTGCCAATGACAATCGCATTGAGAATCTGGAAGGGGACTTCACCGAAATCAAGGCAGCCCTCACAGCAGTCCTGGCCAAACTGGGAAAGGCACCCATCAACGAGAACAATGAAGCTGAAGGAGAGGTAGTAGTTAATCCAGCAATCAGAGTGGAATCTAGAGCCGAAAGGTATTTCGAGTACCATCAGACACCAGGGAATCAGAGGGTTGTAGAGACTATGAAATCTAGTCGTAGGGCTATTTTTGTAATTTTACTCCTTTGTATTCTCTTTCTCTTGTACATTAAGGGCAGATTTGTCCTTTTACCTTTTAATATAAATATATCTTTTAGGGTGTCGACTAACACAAGGTGTCACACCCACCATTCGGCTGTGTTCTCTTCTCTTCTCTCTCTCTCTCTTTACTTGACTTTCGATTGACAAGGGTATCAATCGCCACAATACATCTAGAAAGAGAAGCTATCCTCTGGTTCYAGTGGTTCCAYCAGTCACACCCACAAGTGACTTGAGCGAATTTTACTAAAGCCCTTTGTGTGTGATTTGGACCCACTAGGTTCGAGAACAATGATGAGCAATTGGCCAAGTTGTGCCAGACCGGGTCTGTGAGTGACTATCAGGTGGAGTTCGAACGCCTCTCCTCCAGGGTTCAAGGGTGGCCGAAGAGCGCCCTGTTGGGGAGCTTTGTTGGGGGATTGAGGAACGACATTCATGTGGAGGTGAAATCCATGCAACCCCCCACTGTAATGGCCATCATAGGCCTAGCCAGGCTGTACAAAGAGAAGCTGGGCAGACTTAAAAGACACCATGTTCGACCCCATGGTTCCCTACTGAAAACACCCACTATGGGCAACCATTGATGAAAGAACTAGCCCAAACCTAATTACTCCAAGTTCCCCTAAACTTGAGGTCCAAGGATTTCAGCCAAATGTCCCCTACAAAAGACTCACATGGGCTGAGATGCAAGCCCGAACGGAAAAGGGCCTATGCTACAACTGTGATGAACGATTCGGCCCAGGTCACAAATGTAAGGCCCAACAGGCCTTCCTTTTGCAAATAGATGGGTCAAAGGAGGGAGAGAATTTAGAGGGGGAAATTAATGAAGACAACTCAGCTAACCTTGATATGATTTTTGGGCTAGGCCCACCTGAAATATCATTGCAAGCCCTCACTGGGCTCACTTCACATCAAACCATGCGCATTGTGGGCCGACTAAAGGGTCAAGAGGTATCCATCTTGGTAGATAGTGGAAGTACTATGAATATTATTTCTGATGAATTAACAACTCAACTGAGATTGGCCATTAGACCCACCTCAAAGTTCAATGTCCAAGTGGCCAGTGGAGATCAATTACAATGTGAAGGTATTTGTAGAGGGCTGGATTTGATCATCCAAGGAAAGGTTTTTCAGGTAAACTTGTACACGTTGGCTTTCAGTGGGGCCAACATTGTGCTTGGAGTACAGTGGTTGCACTAGTTGGGGCGTTTAATTTGTGATTGGTCCAAATTGACCATGGAGTTCCAAAGAGGGGACCAAACGATCACCCTGAGCGGGTCTAGGTTGTTGGAGCCACAACCGACAACCCTTAACTCCCTACTAAAATCCAGTTGGGGCTTTAATAGGTCCACTTTAATGCTCTTGGRTCCTGGAATCCATAACCACCGAAGCCCACAACCCCACAAGCCACTGAGACCCCCAACTACAAGGAATACTAGCCACGTTTCATGATGTTTTCAAGGAGCCGCAGGGACTTCCCCCAAAAAGAACTCAAGACCATCGGATCCCCATTTTACCCAGTGCAGCACCAGCAAATGTCAAGCCTTACTGGTACCCACATTATCAAGGCCAAGAAATTGAAAACCTGGTGTGAGACCTCCTACAGAAGGACTTCATCCAACCCAGCAATAGCCCTTATTCCTCTCCAGTTCTACTAGTAAGAAATAAGGACAACACACGGCAGTTTTGTGTGGATTACTAGGCTTTGAACACTATCACTGTCAAAGACCGGTTTCTCATTCCTTTTGATTGATGAGTTGTTAGATGAACTATGTGAAGCCCGAGTTTTCTCAAAGTTGGACCTTAGGTCAAGTTACCATCAAATTCGGGTTCACAGCAACAATGTGAACAAAACGGCCTTCCGGACTAATGATGGTCATTACGAGTTCCTAGTTGTGTCGTTTGGTTTGACTAATGCTCCATCGACATTCCAATCACTCRTGAGCGACATCTATAGGCCCCACCTCTGTAAGTTCATTTTGGTGTTCTTTGATGATATTTTAATTTATAGCCCTGGTTGGGAACAGCATCTCCTACATTTGCAACTAACCCTGGATGT
This sequence comes from Nelumbo nucifera, assembly GCF_000365185.1. Next base: position 1,229,212 of record NW_010729129.1, read on the forward strand.
GCTAAGGCAAAATCAACTCTCGGCCAAGCTATCCAAGTTTGTGTTTGGACAGGAAAGGCTACAATACTTCTTGGGGCACATGGTAGGAGGGAAGGTGAAGGCTGACCCTGATAAAGTGGYCAGCATAGCACACTAGGCCTGACCCACCACAGTCAAGCAGTTATGAGCCTTCCTGGGCCCAACTGGATATTACAAACGATTCATCAGGAATTATGGGTTGTTAGCTGCCCCACTGACCCAACTCTTGCGTAAAGACACCTTCCATTGGATGACAGAAACCCAACACGCCTTTGGCACTCTTAAACGAGCTGTGTCATCTCCACCCACATTGGCTTTACCCGATTTCGACCAGCCCTTTGTTGTTGAATGCGACACCTCGGGTACCGGCATCAGATATGTATTGATGCAAGGGGGCAAGCTGATAGCCTATTTCAGCAAGACTCTAACCCCCCGAGCCCAAAATCAGTCTACCTATGTTAGGGAACTAATGGCAGTGGTCTTCGTGGTGCTCAAATGGCGACACTATCTCCTCGGCCAGCGCTTCACCATCAGGACAAATCAGTGAAGCCTTAAATATCTGTTGGAATAGCACATCCTCACAGAAGAACAACAAAAACGGGTGTCAAAACTACTGGGGTTTGATTACACAATAGAGTACAAAACCGAGGCTTCCAACCATGTAGCAGACGCACTATCAAAACAAGAAGAGCTGCATTTGTTGGGCGAGTCCAAACCTGTTTACCCCCTTTTAGATTAAGCAGGAGGCTTTGTCCAACCCAAAATTGGAGAACATTAAGAAGAAATGGGCTAAAGATCCAACCCAAGTGCATGGGTACTCGATGAAGGACTCCTTACACTATAAAGGAAGGTTGGTCCTACCACCAACAGCTCCTCATCTAATGGAGCTTTGGCAGCTTTTCCACTCCTCCTCGGAAGGCGGTCACTCTAGCATATTGAGAACCTACTAGCACATTGCCACTCACTATTATTGGAAAGGAATGAGGGAACATGTCCAACACTTTGTGGCCAGCTGCCCTACTTGTCAGCAGCAGAAATATGGTACTCAGCAACCCGTAGGGCTTCTTCAACCTCTCAAGATTCCCGATTAAGTCTGGGGGATCTCACCATGGATTTTATCACAGGTCCCCCACCCTCACAAGGCAAGACAATAATAATGGTAGTGGTGGATAGGCTCAGCAAATATGCCCAGGATAGGCTCAGCAAATATGCCCACTTTGCCGCTCTATCTCACCCATTCACAGTAGCCAAAGTAGCAGACTTGTTTGTTAGAGACGTTACCAAATTGCATGGGACTCCAAGATCTATTATCTCTTATCGGCATCCTATATTCATGGGAAAGTTTTGGCAGGAGTTTTAAAATCCAGGGAACCCATTTGGCACATTCCACAAGTTATCACCCCCAAGCTGACGGGCAAACGGAAGTGGTTAACAGGTGCATTGTAACTTATCTAAGGTGCTTCGCCGGGCAGGGACCAAAATAGTGGCTGAAATGGTTACCGTGGGCTGAGTTATGGTATAACTCCACTTACCATGTGACCACAGGAATGACACCATTCAAGGCGTTGTATGGAAGAGATCCTCCTGCTGTTCTCTCATACGAGTCAGGTTCTACCTCAGTGGTGGCAGTGGATGAATACCCCTCCAGCAGAGATTTAATCTTACAAGAGCTCAAAAACAACTTACAGAGAGCCCAACAAATCATGAAGGCCACCTACAATCGCAAACATCGCCAATTGGAACTCCAAATCGGCAACATGGTTTATTTGAAGCTGCATCCCTACCGATAGACTTCAATGGCTAAGCGTGCTTGGCAAAAACTGGCATCCAAATAATATGGCCCCTTCAAGATCCTTGAAAAAGTCGGCATAGTTGCCTACAAGTAGGAACTATTGCCTTCTTCCAAGCTCCACCCAGTTTTCCATGTATCCCTGCTCAAGAAACACATTAGTAGCATAGAGAAAACTCAGGCCACTCTTCCAACTTTCTCTGAGGAAGAAAAATATGATTGTAGAACCCAGCAAGCTGATTGACTTCCGTTGGGTTCGCAAGGGGAAATACTACATAGAAGAAGCCTTGGTTGTGTAGAGCCACCTTCCTGTCGATGAACCAACGTGGGAAGACTATTCTCGCCTTCAACAAGAATTTCCCCACATCAACCTTGAGGACAAGGTGAATCTCGAGGGAGGAGTTGATAGAAAAACAGCCAGGCCCAACACCACCAATTGGCCCATCAATGTGATACCCATGCAGCCTAAACCRAAGACCTACGTGAGGGGACCATGCCAGCAAGTTAGTTACAGTAGAAATTGATGATTGCAGTTTTAGATGAATTCCTTGTGAACAAAGAAAGAAGAAGATGAAAAGTTTCAGTAGTAGAAAAGAAGAGAGGAGAAGAAAATGAGTGGGATGTCACCCAGAATTGAATTAGTTCTAACTGCCAACCCCTCTTTGTATTATATACTAAAATTAAAAGAATGAGAGATTACAAGAATGCCCTTAGTAGGGCGGCTACTTAAGTAGCTGAACAGTCACAACTTAAAAACATAAACTAATGGGCCTAAAGCCCAATAACTTCCTAACTTAACAACTTAAAAATAAAAGATAAATAACTAGGCCCAATAACTAGAAATCGGCCCAACTCAACACTCCCCCTCAAGTTGGGAGTAAATGTCACACATTCCCAACTTGCGTAGATCATGCTCCAGCTTGTTCCTTGCAACACCTTTTGTGAGAACATCAGCAAGTTGCAAATCAGAAGCAATGTATGRGAGGCAAACTTCCCCAAAAGTTACCCTTTCTCTTATGAAATGTTTATCCACTTCAATGTGCTTTGTCCTGTCATGCTGAACTGGATTATGGGTAATGTTAATTGTTGTCTGATTATCACAGTACAGCATCATAGGTTCTTCAGCCTCTACACCAATCTCTCCTAACAAGGAGCGGATCCAGAGAAGTTCTGAAACTCCATGTGTCATGGCCTTGTATTCAGCTTCTGCACTTGATCTTGCCACCACTGTCTGTTTCTTACTTTTCCACGAGACTAGATTACCCCCAACAAGGGTGCAGACTCCTAAAATAGATTTCCTGTCATCAAGGCATCCTGCCTAATCAGCATCTGTATAAGCCTCTAGCTTCAACTGTCCATGGTCAGCATATAGTATGCCTCTGCCTGGGTGTCCCTTTCGATAAGCAAGAATTCTGTCAACAGCCTCCCAATGTTGGACTCATGGGGCATGTATGTATTGACTCACCACACTCACTGCATAGGAAATATCTGGTCTTGTCATACACAAATATAGCAAACACCCCACAAGTCTCTGATATCTCCCAATGTCCTTTACCAGCTCACCTTCTGATGCGTTAATTCTGTGATTCTGATCAATAGGAGTACCGGCAGCCTTTGTTCCAAGCTTCCCTGTTTCTTGTAGAAGATCCAGAACATACTTCGTCTGAGAAATAAAGATTCCATGTTTTGATCTTGCAACTTCAATGCCCAAGAAGTACCTAAGCTCCCCAAGATCCTTAATTTCAAATTCTCTATTTAGATTATTCTTCAAACTGTCAATCTCACTTAGGTCATTTCCTTTGACAACAATATCATCCACATAAACAATTAGGACTGACACCAAGGTTCCCCTCCACTTCACAAACAAGGTATGGTCTGATTGAGTCTGAGTGTAGCCAAAAGCAATCAACGCCTTCCTAAACCTATCAAACCATGCTCTGGGAGACTGCTTTAAACCATAAAGTGACTTCTTAAGTCTGCATACCTTCCCGTTTTCAGCATCACTATAAAAACCAGCARGGAGATCCATATACACTTCCTCTTGCAAATCTCCATTTAGGAAAGCATTTTTCACGTCAAGTTGAAACAGGGGCCAAGAGTATGTAGCAGCAAGAGAGAGAAGTATCCGAACAGAAGTCATCTTTGCAACTGGTGCAAAGGTCTCCAAGTAATCAACGCCATAGGTCTGTGTGTACCCTTTTGCAACAAGTCTAGCCTTATACCTTTCTATACTTCCATCTGCCTTATATTTAACTGTGTAAACCTATTTGCATCCAACGGTCTCTTTGCCCTCTGGTAAATCCACAATCTCCCATGTCTGATTCTTAATTAAGGCTTCCATCTCTTCCTGCATAGCTATCTTCCACTCAGGTTTGGAGAGAGCCTCACTGACACCCTTGGGTATAGACACAGAGTCAAGAGAARAAAGGAAAGCACGATAGGAAGGAGAAAGTCCATTGTAGGATAGATACTGTGAAATAAAATGAACAGTACACTCTCTTCCCTTTTCTGAGAGCAATAGGAAGGTCCAGGTTATCTGTAATGGGATTAGTAGAACCAATGGGAACTGAAACAGTAGAGAGATCAAGAGAAATGCCTAAATCCGTGTCAACTGAATCTAGAGTCTCCAAGGAACCGACAAGAAGTGATGAGAGTTCTTCTGTAATGGAATCAACCTCCCTATGAAGTCTCTGTCGTAAGTAACACTAAGAAACAGGGCGCAAAGGAGGCGGTAAGGTAGGTAACATAGGAGGATCAAACACAAGAGTGGAACAGGAACTGGAATTGGAAGAGGAATAGACTATTCACTCACTTCCCCAAAACACTCCCCCTGAGAAGGATCCTTCGAAAAGAAGGATATGGACTCAAAAAAAGTGACACCCATAGTAACATACCGACTCCTAGAGATTGGATCATAGCAGCATTACCCTTTCTAATTTTCTGCATATCCAAGGAAGACGCTTTTTTGCCTTTAGATCAAGCTTTGAGCGGTGAAGACCAAGAATATGTGCAAAGCAAACACACAAACACCCTGAGAGGAATATGGAGCATCTCCCCCAAATGGAAAATGAGACTGAATGGTATGCTGAATCCAAGTATACGAGAGGGCACCCTATTAATCAGAAAGATTGCTTGAGAACCGCATCACCCCAAAACTGAACTGGAACAGTAGATATGATCATCATGCTTCTTACAATCTCAACAATGTGTCTGTTCTTTCTCTCTGCAACACCATTCTGCTGTGGACTGTAGGAACAACTGCTCTAATGAACAACACCATATTCTAACAGATACAAAGCAAGGTTCTTTTCAAAGTATTCCCTGGTATTGTCTGATCTGAACACTTTTATTCGTATCCCAAACTGTGTTAGCACCATCTGATGAAATTGTCGAACCGAGGATGGTACCTCATCTCGAGATCTCATTAAGTAAATCCAAGAGTATCGAGAAAATCATCCACAAATAAAAGACAATATCGATAGCCACCCATAGAAGGAACATGGTATGGTCCCCACACATCAGAATGAATAACATCAAAAGCAGATGAACATCTTTTATTACTAGCTTTAAAGGAATGTCTACAATGTTTTCCAAGCTGACAACCTTTACACTCCAGACTGGACAAATTAACAGACTCAAAAAGCTTTGGAAATAAGAAACTCAAAGAAGAAAAAGACAAATGACCCAAACGATTATGCCAAAGCATAATCTGACTCACGGACCCCGACTCACCATCCCTGCTGACACGATGACCCTGATGATGAGGAAGCACATTCAGGAGGTAGATTCCATTCACTTCACGACCACTCCCAATCGTCCTCTTTGAATCCAAAACCTACAAAATACAATGACCAGGAAAAAAATTACTGAGCAATTCTGGTTCTTAGTCAAACTACCAACAGATAACAAGTTAGTACTCAATCTGGGAACATAAAGGACAGAGAGTAGGGAAATGGTATCATTAATCTTGACAGACCCCTTCCTAGCAATGGGAACATGAGATCCATCAGCTGTGGAGACTCTGTCTCTGCCAGAACAGAGCTAGTATAAAGAAAAAATAGTGGAACTATGGGTCATGTGCTCTGAGGCTCCAGAACCTATAATCCAAGGAGGTCCCTCCTTACTTGTAGTAGAAACATAGTTTGTAGTGGCATGTGAACTACCTGTGTGAGCAAAAGAAGTAGAGTATGCTCCACAAGAACCACCTGTACCTAGTTGTCCACTTGTTACTAAGTTAGGACTGACAATATCCCGCTGATTCAGGAACTACCCATATCTCTCAAGTTCGGCCCTCACTGCAGCAATTACAACAAACTCCAGAGTGGTTGTAGTAGGAGGGGCAGGTATGTCACCAGTGACTGCCATGTGAGCAATTACAACAAACTCTAGTAGGTATCTCTTTTATGTTTAGGCTTCTTACAGTAGTCATAAATCAAATCCTTCTTATCTTCCTTCCTGATTTCACTGCCACCCCGATCTCCACCATGTTTAGGTTTCACAGTACTAAGCATGGCTGATTGATCAAAACCAGAAATTTTCATCATCACATTTCTCCTGCTCTCTTCCCCTGATACAAAGGCATATGCCTAAGAGAGAGTAACACTGTCCCTAGAAAGAACATGTTGTCTTGCAATATCATACTCGGGATTAAGGCCAACAAAAAATTCAAAAACCCTATACTTCTCTAGGAGCTTCTGATAGGCAACTGCATACTTAGTGGTTTCCCAAACAACTGTCTCCAGATGGTCAATCTCCTGCCACAGGGTTTTAAGGGCTGAAAAGTAAACAGCAATAGGTCTATCTCCCTGCCTGGTAGCAATAATCCGATTCCTCAACTAATAGGTCCTAGCAACATTCACATTCTATGAGTAGGTTTCTGCAACCCCATCCCATATTACCTTAGTTGTATTTGCCCACAAAAAGTTTTTACTTATATGGGGCAACATCGAATTACACAGCCAAGTCATCATCATATAATTTTCCTGTACCCACCAGGAGATGTTAGTTTCGGGTTTCACTTCCTCATCAATGATATACCCCAACTTCCCACGAGCACCAAGGGCCATTTTTGCAGATTGTGACCATTCTAAGTAATTTGAACCATCCAACTTAACTGTAGTAATGGTCTCAGCCCCGAAAAGGTCTCTGACATCTCTCACTGGTCCCATTTCACTCTCGGGTTTGTTTTCAACTCTATTACCCTCCATAATTCTCAAAAAAGGGTTAGAAGGTTACTGTAAGATGAAAGAATATGAAATAAATCATTTTTGGTACCACAAACACACTTCTAGTGCCCTAGATGATCCTCCCACAAAAGATTCCTTTTCTGCGGGACGGGAGAAAAGAGAGAAGAGGCAGCTGCTCTCTCCAAAGACCTCCAAAACAGGCAGGACTTGAACCGCCCCCTTCAGAAAACTCCAAGAAACCCTAAAAAATTAGGGCACCACTTCCTAGGTCAAAATTGAAGAGTCCTACAGAAACAGGACTTTCCCCCTTTCTCCACTTTTTCCTAAATTTGATGGGAAACCCTAAACCAGCTACAGGGCAAAACAAATCCACCAAAAAATCCAAAAATTGGGCTTACCTAAGATCTTTGATCAACCTCACAAATCACCATATAGACGGCCGATCTAGGGCTACATGATAGAACAGCTCAAGGAACCTTCGGCCCGCTCTGATACCAAGTAGAAATTGTTGATTGCAGTTTTAGATGAATTCCTTGTGAATAAAGAAAGAAGATGAAAAGTTTCAATAGTAGAGAAGAAGAGAGGAGAAGAATAGGAGTGAGATGTCGCCCAGAATTGAATTAGTTCTGGCCGCCAACCCCTCTTTGTATTATATACTTAAATTAAAAGAATGAGAGATTACAAGAATGCCCTTAGTAGGGTGGCTACTTAAGTAGCTGAACGGTCACTACTTAAAAGCATAAACTAATGGGCCTAAAGCCCAATAACTTCCTAACTTAACAACTTAAAAATAAAAGATAAATAACTAGGCCCAATAACTAGAAATCGGCCCAACTCAACAGTTACAATTGAGAATCTTCCCCATCTGATGTAAGGCCTATAAATAGCAGAATAATAGTAAAGGGGATAACCTTTTGGAGCATCAACCCTTCTTTTCTTCTTCTTCTCTTTCCTGTAGGAGGTCTAAACTCCCTCAAAGAAGCTCTTGAGTTAGGCAGCTCCTACCATAATAGATTTTTTGAAGTAAAAGACATATATCCTAGGGTAGTTCCCTAGGTTCCAAGATCATATTTCCTTAATAGTTATCCATAATTTTCATAAGAAAAGTATAAACTTCATGTTAAAGTATAGAAACTCAACATATTCATGAGAAGAAAAAGAAGAAAAGAAAAAAGAAAGTTCAAAAAATATAGGAGCTGAACCCCCTATTTTTGTTATATGAAAAGAAGAAAAGAAAAGGTGGAAGAAGAAGAAGAAGAAAATGTGTTGATTAGACAAAATTTTAAGTTTTTTCTTACTTATTGGTTCAGATTTTGAAGTCTTTAAGGATTAAATATAGCAATTAGCAATGTCTATGTTGATTAAACCCTAACGAAAAAGAAATTAGTATATAATCATACAAAATGAACATTTCAGTTTAACCATGTCTATTTTATAATTATAAACCCACAAAATTAAAAATACAAAAGCATTTTATAACACAATATACAAAACTGCTTGGTGATTAGGCAAGGTGAGGCTCCAAGGGCATCTCATCACCTTGACAACCATGCCATAAAAGACAAACAACCAACACCAGCCAAGATTCAATGAAACCCTAACACCTAGGAGAGCCACCATACGCCCAACCTCCACAACACTCACTATAAAACCTATAAACTTACAAACCTAGAACAACTAACAAACTCGAGCTCTTCCTCCATGCTCAATTCATTGTTAAAGAGAAAAGATGAAGGGAAAAACTTATTTGAAGTCAAAAAACATATGCAGGTTGTCTTGACAGATTAAAAGACAAGCATTCTTGATGGAAGAATAATACATGGACAAAACCAAGTAACCATATTCATAGGGGCAGAGCTAGGAGGGCCTAAGGGAGCCATGGTGCCCCCATGCCCCCCAGAATATCCATGGATGGTTGGCCCTCATCCATGTTTCTTTGCTCCTCCTCCCGTGTCCCCCCCCCCAAAAAAAAAAAAAAAAAAAACAAAATAAAATAAAAAATTCCTGGCTCCGCCCTGCATATTCATATGTAAAATAGTAAGTGTGCATCTATTTGTAATGCATGTTATTTGCCATATTTGGTTCTAGATGGATTCTAGTTTAACCTTGTCAAGAATTTTGTATTTTTACTATGTCAATGAGGAGAAACTCAATAATTTGTCAGGTCCAACCGACACTTGGTGGGCTTACAAATATAAGATGCCATAAACTTTTTTCTTTTCTCTGTTGGGTTGGAAGGGTGGAGGGGTTTTGTGAATGGACCAAAGATATCGAGTACTTTGTGCTTGTAAATATAAGTGCAGCTGAATATGCTACAAACCATGTCAGGCTTGTACATCGACTCGCATGCACCATAAAGAGACTCTGAGGCAGTACCAGCAACAACAAAATCTTTGGCAAGTTCCCTGCACATCCCAATGCAAGCAAAATAAGTTAAGCAATCCATGGGAAGGAGCTTTTAATATCAAACCCAATCCACAAAATGTAAATTAAGAAAATATTAACCTCATACGAATTAAAAAGTTGAACTGAAAGTATACGATAGTAAACCACATTCAACATGCACCATTTCCTCATCTGTGAACCACAGATGATCAGAGAAATATTAGAAGAAAATAGGACGGTGACATGAACCCCCACAAATGATACAAGAACTATCCCAACTAACATTTCCCCATAAAATAGCAGGCCAAGAAAATGCATAATATAGACCCTTGCCCTGAATTAGACCACCAATATAACTTATATCTATTTATACCATCCATATCCAGTATGACTGCCATGATATACGCTAATCTCTGGACTCATCTTAAGTAGCATATATGCTTCTTGCCAAGGATTTAGCTTCCCTGGTGTTACATCTGGATTCCCAAGGACATGGTTGTCTCCTTGTATCCAACCCACTACCACCTGAGAATCCCCTTCCACCTAAAGATTGCCAAACCCAAGAGAGCTCCTAGCCTCAGTCCCTAAAGTGAAGAGAAGACTCAGCCTGGTAATGGGATCCCATGACTTATCAGTCCTCTAAGCCGCCTTATCTCTCAAAACTTCAACTCAATTCTCATTTTCTTATTTAATGGTTTACTCAGATAAAGCTTATTTGCACCCTTTTTAATCCTGTTGGATGTAATACAGTATGCTAAGTGCTACCATGTTAAAACAGGCCAGGGTGGTGTGGAATATGTCAAGTAATGCTGCATTTGATATTGTGGTTGAAACAATTCAGGGAGCTTCTTGACATTATTCTGTGATCTCAGTCATTTTTTTTTTGGATGATATATTTTGTAATCTCAGTTCAAACTCTAGTGTTCAACCATATCAAAATCTAGTTCAAATTTGAACTATAAAACCTTGATTAGATGAGTTATATGCCTAGAAGAGCCTATCTAATATCATCTCATTGACAGATATGCAACAGAAGTATGGTTGATTTATATATGCCACATTGATGGCAACATAAAGTTTTCACTGATCCTGGAAGATGTATTTCATCAAAATGATGCATTTCTGAAAGCAGAAGTAAGCTTTGGCTGAGAAGAAGATGTGATTCTAGAACACAAGTTAAAAATAATGTAAATATTTATAGCTGCTAACATCCTATAGCATGTTAGGGAACTTCTAAATAATACCAAAACAAAGATGGAGAAAAGAAATCAACATACTTGGCACCAATTGAATCCATTGTGCAAATAAATGGCTTGTCATCATCTCCCAACCCAGCAATTACAGGTTGGCAAAAGTATGGTCCAAACCTGCAAAATCAAAATAGTTATATTTCCTGTCTTTTAGTAGTCTTACCTATGTCACTTATAAAAACCATAACAGAGAATATGGTGGTTSAAAGCATGTTTACATTTGGGGATGGTGATGGTGGTAAAGAGCATGATATATCATCACAAATTTTGTTGCAAGCTTTGGCAGATTTCGAGCTCAATCATGAGCTCTTAATAGGAGAAGCTGCTTTCAGAGGAAAAAAAAGCACAATGCACAATACTTATCCTAATGCTGATTTGTTGAAAATTTTGGTTAAAGACGGTGAAAGGTAGGGTGGTGACATTGTGGAAATTGGAGAGGGGGAAGAAGTTGGAAAAGAAGATTTTGTAGAGTTAATAAAGCTGTTAGGGTGGGCAAGAAAATCGATACCAGCAGGGTTGAGGAGGATAGAAGGCTGCGCTACAAGATGTAGGGAATCGGAGAATTGAAAAATAAGGGTGTCAAGTGGAGGTTACTTGGGAGGTGGATGCCCCGCCTTCTAGGGAAGAATTAAGCAGAATCTGTGGTGACGAGGTTGAAAGAGAAAAAGCTAGACAGGTGTTTCCAAAGGCAGGAGTGGCTGATTCTGTTAGAGGTGAGTCTAGAGAAAAGGAAGAAGGGTTGGAAACAGAAAAGAAGGCGGAAAGAACGCGGTAAGGAGGACAGAAGTGAATTCATCAGGAATGGTTCAGGAGCAGAGGAGATGATCATGACTAGCACAGAAGAGTCTTCTGCAGCAAGGGAGAACCGGAGGAGTCAAAAGTGATTGAAAAAAGCAATGCCATAGGCAGTGTGGTGTTAAACAGGTTTCAAAAGTACAGAACAAGACCACTAAGTCAAAGGGAAGAAGATGAACCCAAAATGAAGGGGAAGAAATTCAAGAAGACAAAATTTTGTTGGATGAAACAAACATCGTGGAGGGCTCGGTCAATATGGATCTGGTGGTGAACAGGGAAGTGGAAGTAAAACTCTTGGTTTATTCTTTTTTTCTTTCTCCAGGGGAGGGGGAGGGAGGATTTGCAAGGAAGATATTCAAGGAGATGGAGGAAAGAGATAGAGCGGAAAAGGAGGTGATCCATGATGGTGAGGGTTTCAATATTGGGGTAGAGGTTCAAGTTAAATTTGGGATCATGGGACTGGATGGAGTGATTGATAGAGAAGGAAATGAGGGAATTGAGTTCAAGACGTTCGAAAAGAATGCAGTGTTGGAGTTGGAGAGAATCAATGGTAGTGATTTAAAGGTCAAAGATCTTAAGAAGAATGTGAATGCAATGAAGCCATTTACACTGTGTTTGGTTTGAAGGAAAAAGTAGGGAAAGGAAAGGAAAGGTAGGGAAACCTTTACAAACCTTGTCCTACCTTTCCCTTCCTTTCCTTACCTTTTCCTTCAAACCAAACATAACCTTAGAAGATTAAGGTGCCAGCAAAGTTTCCTGGTTTCAAAAGCCTTTACAAGATTGGGAGGAAGTGCATTTGGTGTGGAGCCTGTTAAAAAAGTGAAGAAACTCAAAAATCTCAACAAGACAGGGAGTAAGCTGGTAGCGGTCAATTTATCAAACACCAAATAACTGATTTTGAGTGGGTTTTGAGGGTTGGTTGTGGTTGAAATTGTTGTCCATGGTCTAGTTTGGGAGGGTTTCGGGGATTTCTTATTGCATTTCGATTTGAGCGGTGTTTTTTCTTTGTGTTATGGTCAGTTGGGGCTTTCGGGGGTCAAAATTTAAGTCTAAGGTTATCCTTTGTTGTTTAAGCCAAGTGTGATTCAGGCTTTGTGGGTCTTGTTTTCATTGGTTGGGTCTGGTCTTTCAGGGGTTGTGCTGTTCTCTCGGTGACTACTTGTCACCCTCCTTTGTATTCTTCTTTTTTCTTCAACGAATTTTGTTTTATCTTCAAAAAAAATAGAGGGAAGTAAGAAATTGGCATTAGTTTTCCTACAAGGCGAGGAGAATGCCAAAATAGTGTTTATGGAGTTAGAAGAGGAAAGAACAAGATTCAAAACCATTAACCCCACATGTCATAATCCAACATGTGCTTTATGTTGCAGATTTTGAAAGGATTTGATGAGGTTAAGAACGTACAAATTGATGATTTAGGAAGTGAAGAGAGTGTGGTGGTGGGTAAGGGTAAGGTATTGCTGGTTGGATTAAAGAAAAGACTGTTACTCAGGGCTTCTTTCTGGAGTTAGTTACAACGTGGTCAAGGATTTCTTAAACTCTTTTTTTGAGTTGCATTGATTGAATCATTGAGGAAATTGTGTTTTCTTGTGGGTGGGTTAAAGATTTTGGTTAGGATTTAGCCATGCAGGGATTCCCGTTTCCATCTTTTTCTTTTGGTAACTATTAAGCTTCATTGATACAAGAAAAGAATGAGGCACGTATAATATGCTGAGCATCATATATATAGACCAAAAAGCAGTGACCTAACCCAATTTTGCCTTTCTCATTACAACTGAGCCAAAAATAATTGATCCCTATTCATCCCTTGTTCGCCCAATGCATCAACCAAACTATCTCAGAATTTCTGGTATGATTTCTTATTTTCTTTATATAATTGTAGAGCCACTGTTTCTGATAGGGATGAGGAGTGATGTTGGTTTTTCAGTTGCTCAGTGATATCTTATCACCTGAGCTTGTATCCATTTTATCTTTTTCTCTAGCAAAAAATTCTTTTATTTAATTTAAGGGGAAAAACTCAGAATGACATCCACATAGTACCATAAAAATGCATGGCATCTGAAAACAAATACCATTGGCATGCAACTCAAGCATGTTTGTATAATTTCTCTTATAATAAATGGAAATTTTGCTAATAAAAGAAAGAAAATTCACCATAAAAATACATGATATCATAAATACCTATAGTTTTTTTATAATAATCTAAAATGATTTATCTGTGCTTCTTTTATCATCTAATAAATATCACTGTACATTTCTGCATACTTCACAATGTTTCCACTATGTCTATATTTTTTACAATGTTTGCACACAAAATTTATGACACTTTTCTATATTTGGATGACCGACATTTGCACCAACACTAACATCTTAAACCTCGTTTGGTTTTACCCAACTTGCTAAAAGTAAGTCCAATTGATAGATTAAATCAAACATTTTTGATGGATAGACTTATCAAACTTTTGAAAAATGGTTTGTGTGTTTTGTAAATTGACTAATAAAACACCAAATAAAAGTATGTATTTTTTTCAATCCAAAATCTTAACCCCATTTTCTAATAGTAAGCTCAATTGATATTAGACTACCATCCAATCACAAATAAATTAAGAAATACAAACCCCCCAAATTTTGGTACATAAAATAGAATTAATGAGAATACACTTTCACTTTAGAACAGCCAACCCAAACCTAGTGAACTTTACAAACAACTACCATTCACAAGAATCAGATATAAAAGTTACATAAAAAATCAGCTTTTGAAAGGACCGTAAATTCTGTAAATTCCAACATAAGCCATTCAAAATTCACCAAAATCCTATCTCGAATGCACCAAAACTAAATGACCAACCTTTTCTCGTATAGAATGGCGGAGACAAGATTGGCAAATGTTTCAGGTTTCATATCCCTCTCTTCACGAAGCTGGTATAATTTATGACGGAAGAAGAGCCGTTGATACCTTTAAATTAAATAAACATAGCAGAGAAACCAATTCAAAATAATTTAGAGATAAGAAGGAAAAGAAAATAAGAAGCAAACTGAAGTGAAGAACACTCACAAAGTTTGAGCATCGGTAGCAAGGCCAGAGAGGCCAATATAAAGCTTATCGTGAATCTTGTAAATCCTCTGGAAGTCGGTGGCTATGGTCTGGAGCTGCACTCCGAGGCGCCGATCACTGGCGATGGCGAAGCAGTTCTTCCCCACCATGGCTATAAGGGCACTGCCATTGTACTCGAAGATCTGAGGAAAAAGAGAACGAACTCGGATGAGATTGATTGCGTTGCAGTAAACTTTAGGGTTTTGAAATAAAAATACAGGCAATGGAAGACCGAACCTACCGACATGTTGACAGAAAACAGGGAGAGAACAGAGAAAGAGGGTCTGAATAGCAGAGAAGAGAAGCTTGGGCACAAAGAAACTAGCGAAGGATCTGTGGTTTCCCCACACTCTGCATTTTCTGTCGGAAAACTTGCTCGTCACTCCAGCCTCCAAGACTATGTTTCAACCAGACCGGAGATCGAACCGTTAGAATTGTTTAGATCGAGTCGTCCGGTTCGCACCAAATTGAAATGGGCTCCGCGACTTATGGATATATCGTCCAATGGGCTGGGTTGGACACTGATATAGGTCCACCATGGAGCCATTCACGGGTCGGGTTCCGGTCGGGCCTTCTCTATATTAAGTTGACTTTTTGGTCAGTGGTCCCAATCCCAAACTGATTATTAATCAGGAAAAATCACATAGTCAAAATTGTCCCAGTTAATAGTTGGGTCTACCGGATTCGAACCCGTTAGACCTAATTAAACTAAAAACTATATTTATTTATTTAAATAATAACTTAAAATTTAAATTTCAATAATATAAGTTTAATAAAAATTATAGTAAAATACTAAATTATTTATATGTTTATCAAGTACACATTTTTAACTAATATTATCTTATATATTATATATCAAAATATCAAATTTACCATTTTAAACATAAAATATGATAAGAATTATAAGAAGATTAAAAAATCTTATTTTTAATAAAATTACCACTTCAAGACTGGTAAGAACCAAAATTGATCCAATTATTAATCAAGACAAAATCATTGAACCAGAAACAACATAATTGGTTTGGTTCGGTTTGGACAATCAGGTAGAACCGACCATTAACAACCCTACTTAGATCTTGAGCCTAAGCCCAACCCTCATATAAATCCAAAGCCTAGTTCTGAGCCCAAAGCCCGACCAAGAAAATTGGGCAAGAAGGTTTTTATTTTTACTCAATAATAAAACTAATAAATTTATACAAAATGACATCAAAGAGAAAGAGAAGAGGAATAGAGAAAAAAATATGTATTATAATTTTTATTATATTAAACATTAGGGCTTGGGCTTAGGTCGGGCTTCTTTAAGAAGCCTGAGCCCGACTCAAAAAAATAAAAAGTCAAGCCTAGTGTTGTGGGCCCAAGCCCGAGCCCAAGCCCACAAGCTTAAAATCTTGTCCAAGCCAGACCAAGAATGAGCCAAGATAAGTCGACCCCATCAGGCTACCTAGCCCATGAACAAGTCTAGTCCACCCATAATTATTTGCCAAAAGGTGCATGTTTTGAAAGACAAAAAGCACCTTTATGGCTCCATTTATTAGGGGTGAGCATGGATTGATTTGGTTCGGTTCCATAGCAGAATCTGGAGTCTACCCTATAGGGTTTGGTTCTAGGCTTTTAGAACCAGAACCTACCCTCTGAAGGTTGGTTCCTAGGTCAGTGATGGAATTAGCAATTATGAGGTCGTTTCCAAGGTCCACCCGTGAAACTTGTTATTTCTTTACACTCTTCCTTAAAAAAATGAAATATGTTCTTTAAAAACTTGGTTTTCAATAAATATAATATATAGGTTGACTTATATTATCTTTATTAATTAAATTGAGTAATTTAATATGTAGATGTAAGCGATAACATACTAATGTGCATGGCTCATGCATGTATCCGGTGCATGGTACATGCACCCAAGACTCCTACTTCATCATGTAAACTCTTCTTCCTTCTTATCCTATAAATACCTTTCCTACTATACTTCTTCTTGTATAACCCCTATCCTATACACTTGTAGATTATCTTTGTAAAGGATAAACCTATCATAATAAGATAAGGATAATAAGATAAGGATAAACCTATCATGTAAACTCTTCTTCCCTCTTATTTGATTGCATCTAACCTATCCTATTTCAGATAGAACTTCTTGTACTTTATATAAATCATCAAAGAAAGGATAATAGATATTCGACCATTATTATCAATTGTCTCTCTCTTATTACCCTCATATGGTATCAGAGCCATACACAACTCCTTTTATTTTCTTCTTTTCAAGCAGTTTCTTCTTCAAATTTTTGTCATGTCTTCCAGCATGTCTACTAGTTCGATAAATCAAATAACATTCGGAGTATGAGGGAATCACATTCCTTAGTTGATTTCGGTTCGGTTGGATGGTTCCAACAATATTGTCTGGCGTTTTCAAGTTGGGAATGCCCTTTTGAGCCATGAACTCCTCAGATATGTCAATGGGACAAACCCTTGTCCATCTTGCTCACTGATTGAACCCTATACGCAATGGGTTAAACAAGATCGTTATATTTTTTAGCTGGTTGTTGTCTTTTCTAACAGAAACAACATTAGTGCAAGTCGTGGGAAGCAAAACCAGCAAGGATGTTTGGGAAATGCTTGAGAGTTTTTATTCTCCTTGAGGAACAGCCAACGTAGTTGGTCTCAAAAATGAACTCRGAGCTCTACGCAAGAATGATCTCACCATGTCAAACTATCTGCAAAAACTCAAGGTACTTGGTGACAAACTAGCTGCAATTGGTGAGCCCCTGACAAATTCGCAGTTAATTCATCATGCCTTCAATGGTCTTGGTCCAGACTATGATGTCTTCTCTACAGCAATCATTACCTGGATAGATGAATTACCGTTTGCTAGCTTGCAAGGTATGCTTCTCACTCATGAAAATCGTTTACTTCATTCAGTAACAGCGTCTACACAAGCTAGTTCTCCTTTTGCGAACCTTGCCTCTAAGGGGAAGGATTCCAAGAAATATAATAAATTCAATTCCTCACAAACGGGTAATGGTTCTACTAAGCCCTCAAAATATAGCAATAATCTTTGTCAAATTTGTGGAGGACGAAATCATTATGCCAGGTACTATCGGAAACTTATTGCACACATTGAGAGTTTAAAGAACCCTAAACGACCACAACCCCTAGCGTTTACGGCTATATCAGGACGTGGCAAGTAGAATACAGATGTTTGGTTCCCTGATTCTAGTGTGACACATCACCTCACTTCAGATCTGAATAAACTGCAAGTACATTCTGATTATGATGGATCTAATCGTGTATCTATTGGCGACGGTTCAGGTTTGCCGATTGCTCATTCTGGTTCTACTATTTATGCTTTATCTTCCTAATCATTGATTATGAATAATATTCTACATGTTCCCCGGATTTCCTTCAATCTATTATTTGTGGCTCGGTTTTTCGCTGATAATGATGTCTACTTTGAATTTCACCCTCATGAATTTTTTGTGAAGGATCGATGCACCAGGATGATACTTCTTCAAGGGCCAAATAGGGATGGTTTGTATCAACTTCGTCTCCCACTCAAGATATCAGCTTCGTCCCCTTCTGCATTTGTAGGTACTCGTGCCAGTTCTACAATCTGGCACCATCGATTGGGTCACCTTTCTCTTAGAGTGACTCAACAACTTATTTCTTCTCAGCACTTACCAATAGTACCTAGTAGTGATTTAACTTTTTGTTCAACTTGCTCTATGGCCAAAAGTCATGTACTTCCCTTTTCCAGAAATCATGCCATCTGCTTCTGGATATCGTTACTATATTATGTTTGTTGACGATTTTAGTCATTACAGTTGGATTTTTCCTCTTACTTGCAAAACTGAGGCATTTAATGTGTTCTTAAAATTCAAAGTCAATGTTGAATTGTTGTTTGACACTAAAATTAAATATTTTCAAAGTGAAGGTGGCTCTGAATTTAAGAGCTTTGAGAACTATTTTCATCATGTGGGTGTCTCTCATCGTATATCATGTCCACACACAGGCAAAGAATGGGCGAGCTGAGCGCAAACATCTCGATATTGTTGAAACTGGTCTTGCTCTTCTGACTCATGCCAGGATTCCTCAAAAATATTGGTTTGAGTCCTTCTCCACTACAATCTATCTTATTAATCGACCTCCTACTTCAGTTCTTGGATCATGTTCTCCCTTTGAGAAATTATTTGGTCATCCTCTGGACTACCTCAAACTCTGTGCCTTTGGATGTGAGTGCTTTCCACATGTTCGACCGTATAATAAGCACAAGTTACAGCCTCACTCTCTTTCATGTGTATTTCTTGGGTACTCTAATTCTCACAAAGGATATGTTTGCCTGTATCAATCTATGGGATGGATTTTTATCTCTCGGAATGTCATTTTTAATGAGGATTCCTTTCCCTTCCTTACTGCGACTGCTGCTACATCTTCTCCATCATCGACTTCACCACCTCCAGTTGGGGCTCCTCCCCTTGTTGTTGCTTCTGACACTACATTTCCAGGTGAGGTTTCATCTTCTTCATCTACACCTCAGGATGTTGTGCTCCCTTCAACTGCGGTATCTACTGATTCTGCCCTACACCTCAGGATGCCTACTTCTTCCTTGTCATTACCAAGCTCACAAGGATCCTCGTTGGGTCCTTGCTATAACTGATGAATATAGGGCTTTAACTCAAAATAACACTTGGACTCTTGTCCCGGCACCCCCTGATAAAAATATTATTGGCAACAAATGGGTTTTTAAAATCAAGCATAAGCCTAAGGGTTCGGTTGAACATTTCAAAGCCCGCCTTGTTGCCAAGGGCTATTCTTAGGAAGCTGGTCTTGATTATGATGAGACATTCAACCCTGTGGTCAAACCGGCTACGATTCACATAATATTATCTCTTGTGGTTTTCTTTAACTGGGATGTTAGCAATGCCTTCTTACATGGCCACATTTCAGAGGAAATATATATGAAGCAACCAGTTGGGTTTGTTGATCCCAGATTCCCAATAATTGTTTGCCGCCTCCATTGATCTCTCTATGGTTTGAAACAGGCACCTCGTGCATGGTTTACACGACTGCGTGATTTTCTTCTTTCTCTAGGGTTTCTCGAATCTCGAGCAGATGCCTCTCTATTTATTTCTCGTTCTGGATATGATATTATTTTAGTTCTTGTTTATGTTGATGACATTATCATTACAAGATCTTCCTCATCTGCCACTAACACTCTCATTCAGCATCTTGCCTCTCAGTTTTCTCTTCAAGATTTGGGCTCTGCACATTATTTTCTTGGTGTTGAACTTCACAGATCGTCCACTGGTTTTCATCTCTCTCAGCATAAGTATATTGATGATCTTCTGAATCGAGCACAGCTTCACGACGCCAAACCCCTCTCTACTCCCATGTCTGCCTCCACTCGGCTCACCAAATCGGAAGGGGAACCTCTCGCTGATCCAACCTTCTTTTGCAGTATTATTGGTGCTCTCCGATACATAACTATTACACGTCCAGAAATCACCTTTGATGTGAATAAGTTTTGCCAGTTCATGCAAACCCCTACTATCGTTCATTGGGCTGTTGCAAAGAGGATTCTTCGATACCTCAAAGGGACGACCATGTATGGTTTACTTCTTCGACCATGTCGTACATTCTCTCTTGTTGCTTACTCTAGTGCTGATTGGGGTAGCTGTCTCATGGATCGTCGCTCACAAAGTGGTTATTGTGTGTTTCTTGGCTCTAATTTAATTTCTTGGAGCTCCAAAAAGCAACCCACGATGGCTTGCTCTAGTACTGAGTCAGAATATCGCAGCTTAGCCTCCGCGGTTGCTGAGGTTTTATGGCTTCATATGCTCCTCCAAGAATTGGGTATCTCTAGCTTTGCCACTCCTTTGATATGGTGTGACAACATGGACGCTAAATTTCTTGCTAATAATCCTACACTTCATTCTCGTTCTAAATACATCGAGTTGGATATTTCATATGAGAAAAAGTTGCAGGGAAGCTTCTTGATGTTCGGTACATACCCTTGGCTGATCAAATCACAGATATCCTTACCAAGCCTCTCGGTCTTCCGCAATTTGAGGTTCTTCGTTACAAACTCACCGTTTCTCCCCCGGCTGCACTTGAGGGGGGATGTAAGCGATAACATACTAATGTGCATGGCACATGCACCTAAGAGGCTAAGACTCGTACTTCATCCTGTAAATTCTTCTTCCATCTTATCTTGTAAATACCTTTCCTATTGTACTTCTCCTTCTTGTAGATAACCCCTATCCTAATAAGGATTGCATCTAACCTATCCTATTTTAGGTAGAACTTCTTGTACTCTATATAAATCATCAAAGAAAGGATAATAGATATTCGACCATTATTATCAATTGTCTCTCTCTTATTACTCTCATAGTAGATTATTATATGGTTCAAAACTTATCATTATAATTTAAACTTTGTAGATATTACCTTTTACAATACTTATTATACACATTCAAATATTAAAATGAAAAGAAATTATCAAATTACTTAAGTAACTCAATGGTCAAGTGAGACCATGGCCTTTGTAACCATGAGTGTTTGGGTTCAAATCTTCACATCCTCAAAAGTATTTTAGGGTTTATTTCAAGACAAGTTCAGTTCCAAGGTTGATTCCCCCAAAATCCAACCAATGTCGATTTAGGTAGGGTAAACCCTTAAACCTTGACACTTACTTGGGTGGGAATCTATTCCAAGTATTTGGAACCAAACCCTACCATATAACAGATTAGGTAAGAAGGATTCAGGAGTAGTTCAATGTCAGTTCCATTCAGTTCTAGGTAGAACTTACCCATTTGCTCACCCCTACTATTTATGTGCAAAGCAATTTCACTTGTATTTTACACATCATAAGATGATATGAGTGTAAATTCTAGTAATTTTGTTTGTAGTGCAATTTTATTTGCACTAGTGGAAAAAATATGGAAATCCAAATGAATTGAGTACAAATTCTGGTTTTTTATTAGGATTTTATCTTATTTTGTTTGTTTGCAATGCATATGAAGTACCTAGAGCCAAATAAAGTAAAACTCAAAGTAAAATTGAACCAAATTTTATACTCTTCTCATCTATGCTAACATGCATTTGTATTTTTTCTGCAACAATAATAATTATGCACTAAGAAATGGAAACCAATACATCAGGGGGGGTGTGAGTGTGTGTGACTCCCAATAATGAGCACACAATTTTTCCTTATAATACATACCTAAACTATGAGCTAATACATTAATAGATCTTGGGACATAAGAAAAAGAAAAGGTGAAGAATGATAGTGAAAAAGATATTAATCTATGCTATCTACGAACAAAGAACAAGGAACAACATCAGTATTGTTAGACAAAACATGAATATTGCCAAACTGTTTAAACTAGATAAATCAGCCAACGCATGGTAGATAGCCATCACTTTGCACACTTCCACCTCATTATAAATAAAGAAACTACCCCACTTTTGGGAATTGTTTCTCCCAGTCCAATACAACTCATGTTGTTACTGACCATCCAACTTTGACAATGACATCAATGTATAGAACAAGATTAACTTGCTGAAGATCTTCAACCAAATCCTAAATTTTCCATTTCTAAACACCCATTGGTTCACGTCCATCCAACGCATGACACCACTCATCAGTAAACTTCTCAATAGCTCGCAATAATCGAGTTAGAGATTTCAGGCCCCCAATGCCCCAATGTCATGTAACATGCACTTGTATTTATATAAATGAAATTAAAACAATAATAAAAGTTTGAATACAAAACAACTATAAGAAGAATAAAGTGATTTGGTGGTTAAGTCCACCTAGAACCTTGTATATATAAACATTAATGGAAGAGTTTAAGTACAAGTAAATCAAAGACCCGTATAAAGATTACAATGAGAAAAATAGAAAATACATCAGATCCTTTTAGAGTTTGTTGTGCACCACTCTATCCTTTCCTTATGATCACCCTTATCCTCAATATGCCCCTTTAAGTGAATGGGCAAAGGAAGTACATGTAGCTTGATGATAATGGAAGAAAATCGAGGAGAAGCCAAGGGCTTTGCAAAAACATCGGCCAACCAATCAATAGAGGGTGTGTAAAATCAGGGACAATGTTGACATTAGAGATGAAAAATTGTCACATTGAAAGAGAGACCTTGGTTTTTCAAAAGTGATTGAATCCATAATATCTTTATGATAGTATTAGCAAGGGACCAAAACTCAACCTTAGTATTAGAACAAGCAATGGTTGGTTGTTTCTTGGCACTCCAACATATGAGATGAGAACCAAGAAAGACACAAAATCCACCAGTGAAGCAGCAATCATCCAGGTAGCTTACCTAATAGGCACCCAAGTAGGCAACGAGGCACATAGTAGACTTAGAAGAAAAGAACAATGAATAGTTTAGAGTTTGCTTTGAATATCTTAAAATTCTTTTAATAGCCATCCAATACTCATCCGAGGGAGCATGCAAGAACTAATATACCTTATTCACGAAAAAGCTGATATCTGGCTGAGTGATGGAAATGTACTACAAAGCCCCAACTATACTTCATTACTAAGAAGGGTCAGTTGGTGGTGAACCATACAACTTAGACAAATTGGTAGAATAATCCATGGGTATAAACAAAGGTTTAACGCCTTCAAGACCAACTTGATGAATACTATTAAGAATGTAGTACCACTAGTTGAGATAAAGACCACTATCATCATGATGGGCCTCAAGGCCCAAGAAGTAGTGTAGAGGAACCAAGGTCTTTCAACTCAAATACCTAAAAGAGAGCACGCACCGGGGATCGAACCAAGGAATCAGATGAGCCAAATGAATAATACATCATCCACTAAACTACTAAAGAAATACAAGTCAAGCCTTGAGAATAGATGGAGAGAGAGGAATCACATTGTGAGGCACAAATGTCAAGACCAAAGAGTTTAGAGATGAGGCAAGAGAACCGTGATTGTAGGGCCTAACAAAGTTCATATAGTGCTTTAACTAGTTTATAAATACAAGTTGGCTGATATGAGTCCTCAAAGCCTCTTGGTTGGCACATAAAAATGTTCTCAACAATAATCCCATTTAGAAAAGCATTCTCAAAGTTTAGTTGACACACATTCCATCCCCAAGAAGCAACAAGAGATACAACCATCTAGAATGTTGTAGCCTTAACTACCAAACTAAAGGTATTAGAGAAGTTCACACCTAGAATTTGGGTGAAGCCTTGGGTCACCAAATGGGCCTTGTAATTTTGTAGATCCCATATAGTTTTCTTTTAATTTTGTAGATCCATTTTGATCCCACCAAGTTCATAGAAGCATCATACGGAACACGCTCCCATGTCTCATTTGCCAACAATGCATGAAACTCCGTAGATATGGCGTCACACTAGCTTGATTGTATAAAGTGGGTTCAATCTCTATGGCTGCCACTTCAGACATGAAATAATATGGCAAAGAATGGCGTGTAATTATAGAGGCAGTTAAGTGATGACTAAAGGTCATAGATCATGTAACCATGGAGTGAGTACGAGTTGATGGGTCAGTAATAACGGGTGTATCATCTAGTAACTCATGTACTAATTTTGATGATTTGCCAAACTAAAGGGAGGGAGGAGGCAATTATGTTAGGACTGTGAGTTGAACCAATCTATACTATATATAAAAGTGTGAATGCAATGTGAAACTTTTTTGGACTAAAATTACCCTCTACTTCTTTGTTTTGATAAAGGGTATAAAATCCATTTTATTACAACTTTAATCCCAATTTTAGTGGTTACTAAAATGCCCATAATTGTGTATTTAGTCCATCTCTAATGGTAAGGTTGAAAATGCAACTTCAATTATTACTTTCCACCCCATTTAATCCCCACTCATTAAGTCTTATACTTAAATTATTAACTCCCACATTCTCTTATTAAATTAAATCCGTGTCAATATTTTTAACAATATAAACCCATATATTTTAAAACTGACTAAAAAAAAACATTTTTAATCCAAGTGGTGGATAAGCAATTCAACCATCAGACAAATTGATCAACCTATGGAGTCATAGTTATGTAGTAAAATTTTTAAAATAGAAATAAATATAGAAAGTTACAAAAAATGTAGAAAAATTAAGACACATTTATGATATTTTTATTAATTAAATTAAAAAATAAGTGTAATAAACAAGAACTATTTTTATTGGTAATGAAAATGAAGTACGTATTTAGAACTGACCAAAAATAAAATTACTTTACTGTTTGGTGAAGATCAATTATTCAAAAATTGGGTCAAACATGTTAACCTTTAATGTCATAAATAAATAATAAAAGAATAAAATATTAAAATTAAAAAAATGAAAAAATACATAAATTTTGCAAAAAGAAAATATTTAGGCACATGTATAATATCATATATTTATCATATTAAGCAAAAAGTATGCATGACATATTAGAATTATTTTTACACACAAAAATACAAAAAAATTTAACACATCTATAATTCTATATTTACACTACTATTAAAAATATGAATAGGATTATAGAACTTTCTTTTGACTAAAATACTCATATTTGAATTTAATCCTTATTTAATTATGAGGTTTAAACTGTAAATTGAACTACTACTTTTCACTACCCCCATTCAATCCCCTTTATTTATATTTTACATTTTTTGATAAATGAACAAAAAAAGATACACCAAAAAGATTAAATATTACAAAAAAAAAAAATCTAGTCAAGCAAGTATGCCTATCAATGATACTTGAAACTTCACAACTCGATCCGATTATCAAATATTTGGATGAGGTGTTTATGTAATCAAATTTGGATACAATTATTATTATCATTATCATCATATAGAATTACCACGTGTAAAGCATGTGCACACTTCCTAGTAAAAGAAATATTTGTTGGGCTATGTGATGAAGGTTATTAAAGAGGCTACTGAATTACAAATAAGTCAAGTGTTGAAGTAGGATTAGTTGGGGGGTAGGTTGCATCAATATAAGTAGAAGATGAACACTCTTTGATGGAAAAGACATGGTTGAGGGAGAAGGGAAAAAAGACTTGGAAATGATTGTTCATCTAATATGATATGCCTATAAATGTATTTAGTTTATCTTAATATCATAACAACAATAGCAATTGTAACCCAAAAATATGCATAAGATGGACCAATACTCCATCTTGTGCCAATTGTATAGATATAAAAATGGATAACAAGCACACTCACAACAAAAAAGAAGGATTTTGGCGATGCTAGACAAACGTCACCAAAACTGCTACAAACGTCGCAAAAGGCTTTTGGTGACGTTTACGCTAACGTCACATCTACAAAAGTCTGGAAAACTTTCGGCGACGTGTATGGGACTTTTTAGTGACGTTTGCAAATGTCACTGAAATTGCTCTAGTTCCCCTTGGGCACACTTATGGCAACGTTTACGCACCAACTTTTGACGATGTTTGTAAACGTCACCAGATAGTGGCACTTTTTGGTGACGTTTACAAACGTCGTCAAAGGTGGATAAGGGGAAAAATCTGTCAGCTTTTGGTGATGTTTGTAAACGTTGGCAAAATTTTTTCTCCTCTACCATTGGTGACGTTTACAAACATCGCTAAAAGTTGACTATTTTTTTTTCTATTTTTCCCATTTTGTAGCTATCAAAATGAATTTACATCACCTGCTTTACACTTGATTAATTACATTTATCCATATAACCTTCTAATTGATAATATAAACATATATTAAAATATTATAAAAAACTTTAATACTTACAATTAAACATTCATGTTTAAACAAAAATATAAAAAAAAACAAGATAACATATCATCCAAAATGAAGGGATTTTCCCTTTGCATTCACATTCTCCTCCCTACTTGTTACATATGTACGAGAGGACCCTGTGCCAAGTACTTGTTCAATGTCCTACAAAAGACAAAACAATTATATTATATTTTCACTAAAAGATATAAAAGTATAAACATAATTTTTCTTAGTTGATATAAAAATAAAATTAAATTTGGCTTATCTTACTGGGTTTGATGATGGACCTGCATGATGGGAATCAAAATCTCTAAGTGGAACAGGAGTGTTTTCTGATCCATGGCTCTACACAAAAAAATAGTGTATTCAAGTATTTTTATCAAAATTGAATAAGAGAAATGGATTAATTATCATAAACATAATATTCGATACAGCTGATATATACAAAGCCACTGAATATGAAGAAATACTTTTTCTTGGCTATTTTGATTTTTGCATCATAATATTTAACCAAATTATAAAGTGCAGCTCAAGTTTCTTCTAGTGACACAACAAATTGAAAATGATCAAATACCAAATAAACCTAACTTGAAATTACCATTTACTTCCACTTAAGCCAAGTTAATATAATTGCTAAGACTTAATTGAAAAGGATCACATTTACCTCCACTACTGAGCGAAGGGGATCAAATGCTAGTATATGACTTAAACAAATAATACAGATTCAAGCTCTGAACCTCTGCTACAAGTAGCTAGAGTCTTTACCAACAAACTAGCTGGCAAGGGAGTGCTACAACCATGATCTCAGCAAATGTGATCTCAGTGTTGATCTCTCCAAGTCCGGTTTTCTGGGTCAGTTTTTAAAACAATGATAGAAATAATCTTAGAGAAGCAAGTTGTGCAAGGTTGATCCAAGATTCAGAACAATTCTTGGGAACCCATGATTAAACAAGCACTCTATACTGTCATTGAGGCCCAACCCAATCTAAGCTGAATTTACACCATGGGTGTAGATTTGTGCCTATGCAGCTCTACCCACTAGTTTAAACCGGCACCAACTTTGGCCAATAAATGGCTTGTCTTTGTCTAGTGACCACTCTATCAATAATTCTTTAGTGGGCCTCTGACTCAAACAAAATGTCAGAGCTAGTTGTCCTAAAACCAAAGGTTAGGTCTGCTTTGTACTACAATGCAATAGGGGCCCCTATGTTACTTACCCACAAATTCATGTGAAAGTGAAACAACCAAACCAAACCTAACTACAACCATAATAATGAAGTTGGGAGCAAAACCATGTGAAACCCTTCTTAGTTATGTCTCTCATGTACACTTCCCTAGGTTCCATAACCATATAAATCTCCCTTAGATACGGTTTTGAAGTAATTCCCATGATCGATGATTCCCTACACATATTAGTCCAAATACAACAAATGATTGTGCGCGGACAAACCAGGTGATGAACAGACAAAGTAAAAGAAGAAATCCCCAAAAAAAAAAAATACAATGCCCTTTGGCACATCCCATGAAACACTTCAACACCAAAAGCCAAGAGATGGCTAAAGCTACTATTGCTTTATTGTAGACTTCAACTCCCGACACCTTGCTGCACCCTGGAATTGCATAATTCAGATTAGCTAAACGTGATGTTTGCGTAGAAGGCTTTGGGAACTAGTCATAATTCCTCACACCAATTATAACTAATGATAACTCTGCAATTGATTAAGATTTCCCCAAAATAAAGTTAGCTTCCAAATGAGACCCAATAATTTAGTTATAGATTAAGCCCAACCTTTCATATCATTGTTTTCATATCTTTCAAGTTTGCATCTTTCAACCATAGAAATAAAAAAAACCAGAATAAAGGCCAATTGCTTGTACATCCATCAGCTTGTTAGCTTCTCTGAAAATGTGATTGAACCAAATGGAGGAAGAACAAATTTCCATTAGATTCCAAATTTACGTCTAATAGGAACTTTTCCCATACAAAGAAACCAATGGAACATTTTGATTTCTGGTTGGGGAAGAGACATTCCTGTCCAACCAAGTAGTCTAGTTAATTGTAAATTCAGAGGAGTGTTGTTAACCAAATTGTAAATTCATATACCCCTTGGTTCTTAGAAAGGTTGATTTAGTAAATGTTACCCAAGCACATGTACTAGGAGTGTTATTACCTATAATATATAGATAGATAGATAGATAGGTAAAACCAATATTAATAATTTATTTCTTGTTTTTTTCCTTTTACACTTTTTTTTATTTAATTAAGCAAGTTTAGAGGTCAAACTGGATGGTTCATCAAAACGGTTTAAAATTCTGTCATATTCTGATATATAGCACTGTATGATCATTTTCTACCCAGATGGAAATCGGCTACAAACAGAACTAATATGCATAAGGTAGAGACAAGGAGAGCTATTAACAACCATCTAGCTAGACTTAGGCCGGACTAAAACCAGGCAAACTTATGGTTAAGCATTTGAAACCACAAGTAAGCCCTTGAATTAGTATATATAATGCTTCAATTAATCTCTTGATAGCTAGCTAGTGACGCAAATTAAGATGGACTCATGGAGTTAAGAGTTAAAAAACAAAATGAAAATTCTGAAATAAAAACATTTCAGCCAGAGCCAGAAGATCATAAATGCATTAAAAATGGCCTTGTTTGACTACTTTACAAAATATAATTAATTCTGTTCGCTTGTTTGACTACTTTTCCAGTTATGAATGGCCTTCATAAGGTTGGAAGGATAAGAAAGTAAGTCAAGGAGAGGATGGAAGAAGGAAGAGAAGAGAAGAGAAGGAATCAATGGAGGGCACCCAGATATTTGTGAGTCTAGTTCTTCTGTGTTTCAGTGGTTTCTGTGCTTTTCTTGTGAATCTATATTTTACCTATCTTTTCTACATTGCATATCATTTTCTAATGTTCCGTCAATATTTTCTTACTTGATACTTTGAAGGGAAAGGAATTAGGGATATTTTGCTGGGAGAAAGGAATGCAATCTGTAGGAGGGTGGGATTGGCACTGAGAAGGTCGCTATAGGAAGGATAACCAAATAGCTTGCAAGATGGGTGGTCAGAGGTAGCAGAGAAGGGGGATCTTAAATATGAGATATGAGAAAATTGAAGTGGGAAGAGAGGACTCTTGGGAGGGAACTCTTAGGGGACTCACGAGGATAGTGTGTGAATTTTGTTAGGGACTCCCTCTTTTTGAGATCCTCCTATTTATAGATTTCCCCAAGGACCTTTTTCTTTTGGAGAGTTCATTTTTTGGCTTCCTTTTTAGAAGGTTGCTTCTAATTAATCCAATATGCCCCATCTCGGTTAGTTTAAAGTCAACAATCACCTACTACAAATGCAGTAGGGGCCCCTATGGTAGCCATGTCTCCTTTCTCATTCACTAACACCCATAAGTTGCAAAAGTRTGTTAGAGGTTGAATTTAACCAAGTTCATAGGTGATAATATGAAGCATGGTTATAGAAAAGGACAAGAGTCGTAGCAGCCCTATCCTCAACTATTGTGAGCACAATGCTAAGGCCTAAGGGGCCTTTGGATAATTGTTGTAATAGGTGCTAGAAATGAAATGCTGAAAATATTCCAAGTTGTGGTTTATCTAAAACTGAACCACAAGACTTGTGATAGCTATCAATAAACAATGGGATTTGTGATAGCCATACCTGAACTGTGTTGAGTGTGGGGAATGGATTAGGCATAGGCATGCCATATTGTTGTGCCATCTGCTCAATGAATGATTGCAAATGAAACACATGTGAATTTGGATTCACCACGTTCGATTGAAGATTGTCTACCTTTTCCTGAAGTTGTTGGTTCTCTTGCTCTAATTGTGTCGTGTATGTGGTGGTAGTTGTACTTTGAGAGGTGCTTCCAGACCTTGCAGTACCAAAAGCATGCTTTGGGGTCAGCCCAAAGCCCAAACAGCGCACCCGTGATGGATGCTCATCTCCCAAAACTACTACCACTTCATCATGGGGACCGATGGCCTCAACCTGTGTGCCAACTTTTGCTTGCTTTGCCACACATGTTGTCATTTTGGCCTAGAATAATTAAAAAATGTCATTACATAAAATGGTCCAAAGTAAAACCATACTAAAATTATTGAATGAATAAATATAAAAAAATAATTACAGAAAGTTCCCTCACCTCAAGATCATAAAACTCCCCCTGCGAGTTTGTATGGGCCCTTTTGAATAGGTCCTCTTGCGCTAGGGGGGCCGTTGTTTTGTCTGCTCTCCTCCTTCTAAAACAAACCAACTAATTTGTGTCATACAAATTAACAAAGAAATCAAAAAATATAAATATGTTAGTCATCCCACTATTTGATGGAGAAGAGCTGCATAAGAAGTTCGGCCTAAGTGGTGATTCACCTTGTTCACCTTGGCCATTGTTTGACACTTTTGCTACAACATTGACAATTTAGTGATATTAATCTACTATGAATTTACCATGTATAAAAAGAAATTACTAAATTACTTTTAACTTGTACCTTGCTCTTTGGAGTATCAATGTGCAAACAAACAAAGCAAATCATTACGATCAACTTTCTTTTCCATCGAATCGCCTCTGTTATTGCCCTCTCACGATCTGTTGCATATTTCTCGTAGTAGGACTTCTTTATATGATTTCGAAAACCACGGAGCTACTTCCCAGCCAAACGGAGAAGGTCTTCCTCAGACAAGTCATTTTCTATTATGAACTTCTCCTACAAATAATGTCAAATATTAGCAATTAGCATGTGGCGATAATTTACTTCAAACACAATGTCACTTACCCAAATTGCATTGTGAACTCTATCCCTCACATCATGGGGTGACATCCTCCAATCGGTGATATAGGCTGGGACYTCAAAACAATCCCTCACCAACACACCAATGTAAGATACCAACTCCGGCCGATGTGCCCTTACAAGTCGGCCTAGTTCATCCATCTTAACAATTGGAGCTTGCTCTCTACTCCTACGCTATACATGGGGCAAGATGGTGCAGCCACGCCTCCCCGGTCCCTGTCGTCTACGAGAGGAACTAGGGGCTTGGGAGGATGAACCTCCTATATCATCCCTAGAATGCTCATTTCTAGGGATGTTCACCTCTTGGTTTTGTTCATTAGCCATCTGCTGTAATAAAAATTGAAAAAGATCATTAATGATTGTGCGATATGTAGCTAAAGTATATTGTGATAAGACATGATATAGGCCAAATATATCAATTTTAAACRAACAAGTATGAAAACTTGTATGATAGTCATGGAAGTAAGACATTTACAAGACATTTTGAGTTTTGTGGTTATTACCTCCATTGTATGGTACTTTGAGTTCTCATGCAGTCAAGTGTCAAGTTTTGAACAATAAGTGAACACAATCATTTAACAAGGGGAATTTTAATACATAAAATCTCTAGATGACACATTGACGAATTTTGAAACACCCCCAAAGGGAAGCAATTTACAAAAAGTTAGGGAAAAAAAAGCAATGTACATGAACAAAAAAAATATCCAATACCCAATTAAAGGGAGGAAATATCATAAAAAAAACAAAAAGAACAATTGTACTTTTGCAAGAAACAACCCAAGTTATATTCAACTCCTGCTAATCTGAGTCATCACTAAGTGACATGTATGAATTTGTATCACTAGTAGATTCGTCTGGAACATCTTCCTCTGATGAGTCATTGATGAATTGTCCATTTAATTGCTCCGAAGTTCTACTTTGTGCAATATTAAAAATGTTTTCCACCACGTCCGGTGCAACATCATCTGTAACCCACTCTATGTTTTCATCATTTATGTGAATATTTTCCCTTGCCATGATAGAGAAAATGGGTGCACCATCCATGTATGCAACATCCCCTTCCATCTCTACAAGACCTACATCATATAGGTCACGAGCCTTTGTATTATTCACTATATGCCACCCCTTGTTTAGGTCATCTTCCACATAGAATACTTGTTGAACTTGATTTGCAAGAACAAATGACTCATCTTCCTCTCTTGCTCCCGTATGACACAATTTTCCAAAATCCACCAAAGTATATCCATAGTTTTCTTTCTTAAGTCTTTGCCAAGGGTTAACCCAATCACATCGAAACAATACAAAGCTGACATCCTCCGTATATCCATAGAACACATGTCACTTCGAATGCCATGCATGTCCCATCCACTCATGTGTAAAGTTGTGTCTGCAACTACTGCCGCCCCACTATTTTGATAAGCTTTTCCTCTGTCTGAAGAATGTAGTTGGAATCTATAACCATTGATTAGATATCCTGATAACACAAACACATCAGCCATAGGCCTCATTGCTAGTGTTGCAACAATTAGAGAATTTCCCACCATTTCCTTGTTCTTGGGCATCTAGCACACGATTCCTTAACCAAGTAGCAAACTCGGTTCGATGGGCCTTTTGTAGTAGTTGTTGCTTTCTTGGAAACCATGCGACCAAGATTTTTAAATGTTCACTGAAATAGTGAAATGTACATTAGTTGAATGAATCCATGAATCAAATTACATATTTCAAAATATTAACAAGAGTTATAAGCAATTACTCAATGTATGGGGCCATCTCGTCCACATGTGTCAAGACATAATGATGTGCCTGTTGATGCGGCATGATCCGGGCACTACTAGCTGGCTACCGACTGGCTCCTTGTTGGCAACGGATGGCACTTGAGAAGATAGAAAAGAAGGATTCCCGAGGATTTACCCGGTGGGAATACTCCGAAGCTTAAGTCAGAATGCTGGSGAAGGAAAAAGAGAGTGCGAAAGCTAAGAGTGTAGGTCGCGCTTTATCACTGTGCTCGAGAGATTAGCTCGTGAGCAAATGTAGATTCTAGTTCAGAGTATGAGAGTGCGGAAGTATTCAAAAGTTTGAAGATCCCTTTTCTCCTTTGCCTCAAGGGCTTTTATAGGGGCATTCTTGTTAAAGCGAGCGTAACCGCCACTGGGCCCTTGCTGCAGCCATTACTTGCCAGGGCTGCGCAGGTGGCCATTGCAACGTACCTTTCGCTTGGATGGGCGACACGTTTTGAAGGGGCAGGCACACCTCCGCCTGCTGAGAGACGTGGGTGCAAATTGTCGAAAGGACAGATACTACGCCATCAGTCAAGGGACGTGGTACAGTCTGATCGGTACGGCTTGTCAGATAGAAGCTTCTTGAGAAACGCTCGCGCTGCTCATTCGTGAGCTACTTTGTAGTGAGCTTAGGAATACTTCAGGGTTACCCTTACTAGAGTTGGTCTCTGGGGTGATTTATCCGCTTAGGGGCTAGAGCAAGCTGGTTTCCCTAGCTCGCGTGCTGAAGTAGCCTCGGAATATCCCCTTTAGGGTAGCTTGGGGAACCCGAAGATCGTGTTGTAGCGAGCTCCTCMTACGACGAGCTATGACATAGTGAGCTGCTCTATAGGCTCGTTACTTAGTCGTGATCAGGCTATGGTGTTGAGTTGTTGCCTGTGCTGAGTCAGGTCCACGTGTCATCAATTCATAGGTCGGGTCAAATCATCCTCCATCACCTGTAACATCGAAAGCACATCTAATTTTACAATTTTCTATGCACCAAATGGTTTACCCTTGCCAGACAAGGATAACTCTATGTCGCCCTCAGAGTTCCTTCCAACTTGCGTGAATCGAGTATCAACATCATGGAGATACATCGAGCAAAATGTCATGCATTCTTCCACAAGATACCCTTCTTCGATTGACCCCTCTGGATGTGCCTTGTTCCGCACAAGCTTTTTATACCTACTAAGCACCCTTTAGAGGTTGACATGTGTAACAAAAGAGAAAAATCAAATTAGTTAATGTAAGCAGGTGATATTCATTAACAATTTAAATATGATTTGATGTATTACCTTTCAATCGGATCCATTGGTATTGCATTGGCCCTCCTATTTTGACTTCCGACACAAGATGGATGCACAAGTGGACCATTATGACAAAGAATGATGGTGGAAATATCATCTCCAACTCACACATGGTCATTGTTATCTTATCTTGCAAACTATTCAAATCTTCGGGTCATATTACCTTGTTGCAAATCTCTCGAAAGAAATGACTCAAATCCATAAGGGGACGAGATATATCTTTTGGAAGTGTATTTCTAACACATATCTGAAAGAACTGATGCATGATGACATGATAGTCATGGCTCTTCAATCCAAGTAGTTTGCCATCAGCTAAATTGACTCGCCTTCAGATATTAGTGGAATATCCATCCGACACTCGCACATTTTTCAAAACTTAGAGAAATTGCACTCTCTCATTTTTCTTGGGCAAACAATATTGTCCATGTTGTATAGTAACCCCGCCCGTACTAGCATCTGTTACTAGATGGAGAGAATGTTGAATGTTCATCTCAACCAAATCATAACGACTCTTGGGTGTGTCCTTTGATTTTCCATCAATGTTCAAAATAGTTCCCAATATATTTTCTCACACATTCTTCTCTATATGCATCACATCTAAGTTATGAAGAAGCAAATTATGCCTCCAATAAGGCAACTGAAATAATATGCCATACTTCTTGAAATTCCCAACATTACTCCCCTTTGAATCACCTGACAAAATTCTTTTTCTGTGTCCTTTTCACACTCAAAATTCTTCCCTTCTAACTTTGAAACAATTTCCGCGCCTAAAAGAGGAACTGGTGGAAGCCTAAACTCTTGAGTCTCATCAAAGCTCCGCTTATTCTTTCTCCACCTATGATCTATTGGGAGGAATCTACGGTGGCCAAGGTAGCAATGCTTTTTTCCATTTTCCAACCACCTAGAATGTGTTTCTTCTTGACAACATGGACAAGCCAAACGCCCCTTGGTGCTCCCAACCAGACATTAATGCATAAGCTGGAAAATCATTAATCGTCCACATAAGACGTGCCTTTAGTAGAAATTCTTGCACGGTAGCTATATTATACGTCTATACACCCTTTGTCCATAAAATGTGGAGTTCTTTTACAAGAGGTTGTAGGTACACATCAATGTTAGTACCTGGGCCTCTAGGGCCTGGAATTAGCAAAGTAAGCATCATATAAGGTGGTTTCATGCACATCCATGGTGGTAGGTTATAAGGCATCATCATCACAGGCCATATGCTGTTCACCGAGCTTAATGCAGAATGTGGCTCAAACCCATCAGTTGCCAATCCTAGCCCTATCAGCTGCAAAGTCGGGGTATCTCTTATTGAAATCTTTCCATGCCTCTCCATTAGCTGGATGGCGAAGCATTCCATACTTGGTCCTACTGTCCTCATGCCATGTCATACTTTCAATAGTCTTACTTGACATAAATAGTCGTTGTAACCTTGGAATGAGAGGGAAGCACCGTAACACTTTCTGAGGTCTTTTCTTCCTTTAAAAACTAACATTTTGATCAAAATCATCTACCCCACTATTGTTGTCGCTCTTCCATATTGATTCACCACACTTATCACACTTGTCCTTATCCTTATCATCACCCCAGAAAATCATACAATCTTTCGGACAAGCATTTATTTTCTCCATCTTACACCCAATAGTTGCAATGATCTTCTTGCACTGTGAAAAATTAATTGGGCATTTGGCACCTTCAGGCATAGCCTTTATGAACACCTTCAAAAGTTCGTTAAAGGATACATCACTCCATCCGTACGATTTGAGGTGGAGAATTGTCATGACGAATGACATCATCGTGAAGTATTTGTTTCCAATCCACAATGGCTCTTCTACATCCTTAATGAATTGTAAAAAGGTTGCCATATCCCAAAATAGTTCTTCTATAGATATTTCTGGTGCATCTCACTGGTGGCTATACTCAAAGCACATGGGGTAAATATCCTCAAGCATCTTCCTTAATGAGATATCATAGAAATCGTGAGTTAATATATATCTAGGGCCTATTAAATTTGCAACAAACTTTATTACACTCCAAAGCATTTTAGTCAAAGTACAGATTTGAGAGATATGATAGATTCTATTGAATGGAGATAGTTGAAAACAACTTCAACATTAATTGAGAGATATGTGAAAACCATAATTAGTAACATTAACTTTTGGAGGCAGTGTGAACTATATTTTCAAATGATTGAGGTAATTGTAAAACTGTTAAAGATTGTAGATGGTGAGAAACAATCAACAATTGGTGTTGTATATGAATTCATGCGTAGAATATGTATTGTTATTGAAAAATGTAGTATAAGATCTTGTAAGAAGATATTAACTATTATAGGAAATAGATGGAATAAAAAATTTCTTCATGATTTACATGCAACATGTATGTTTGATTAATTATTTTTAATTATATTTATATAATATGAATATTTAAATTGATATTAATAGTATTTTGTTATTTTTGAATTTTAACATATTAGTTACACAAAAAATATCAATACTTTTTGGATCTCGATGTTAATTAAGATCTATTAAGATTCTTAAAACTCTGTCATGAATTTGAAAAGAAATAAATATAAGACAATTKGGGCATTACAGGAGGTAATAAAAAGTAAATTTTGAATAATTTTATRATAACACATTTAAGCTCCTGTATTAATAACCATTGTTGCAAAATATATAAAAATATTTCGTGAGACACAAGGGTCTTTTGGAAATTCTTCAAGCAAAAGATTAAAAGATAATTTCGATCCAGATAATTTAATTTTTGTAACCTTTATAATATTATATATTTGATGATAAATGATGTATTATACTAATATATAATTTTTTTGTAGCTGAATAGTTGTTTTTATTTGGAAAAAATGCTCTAAATCTATAATCCATTGCAATGAAAGTATTATTATAAACTACATCATTTAGTGGATGTTAATGTAATTGCAACATTTTTGGCCTTATACGTTTAAATCAGTGAAATCGTCTATTATATAAGAATTTGGAAATGTTAGTTTACGTCTATTATAACATGAGGTTAAAGATTAAAAATTTTATAAATGATAGAAAATGTTTAGAGGGATATTTTGATTATATAAATTTGGATGACATATATGATGGCGATGATCCACTAATAGAATGGTTACAAGTGCAAAGTGTTAAAAAAAAAAAACAAATACAATGTTACTAGATGAAACTAATGATCCCCTAGACTCAGTACATTCATTGCTAAAAAATTACATGTAAATATTAATAGTTGGGTTGAGGAATAATGCACCCAAAGTGATACTAATGAAACACAAACTACTAATGACAACGATGATGATAATGACTGGAATGATAATCATAGTAATGATAGTGGTGATGATGATGATAATAACAACGATGAAGAATGTGATAGTGGTTATAGTGAAACTTAATATATAYAATGAAGAGATAATGTTATTGATGATGATAGTATTGTATTTATTGAATAACAATTTTTTTATCATGTTACACAAGAYTAAGATCATTTTATTCGTAGAACTAAACAACCAAATTATAATCGTGAAAGACAATTTCATTATTATGAAGAAATGATACACGATTTTTCTAATATGAGTTTGTTTTCATCAACTTCATAATATGATTAATATGATTATGATTATGATTCAAATCAACATAATAGTTCTTACCAATTTATAGTTGATTATTGGCTCTTTAGTTCTGATCTTCTAAGGGATATAGTGATAATACTGATGTATCTTTATATAGATTTGGAACAATACATTTCTTAAAAGAGATATCAATAACTTTTGAATAAATTCAAAGATTATCATTACAATTTTATAAGTTGAAACAAATATTTTAATTATATTATAAATATACAAAAGATTGATATTAACCATATTGATCTTGATTATTAGCCTTCACATAACTCYATTTAGTATTAATGATAGGTATGTTATTAAATGATTAAGCATTTTTCTTATATTCTTAATAATTTTATTTATATGCAATATTTTTCTCATTCTTAGTTATATATTGTTTAGGTCATAAAAATATCAAATTATTGGATTGAATTCACTTATGTTATAGATATTAGACTTAAAAAGGACAATCTTATTTTATTGTGATTAATGTGTTTTATAATAATTTTTTATTAAATTGAAAATATAAACAATGTTTGATAAAATTTGTAATCTTATTATATGATAGTACATAGTTTAAAGTTACTAGTAATCGTTGGTTATAAAGTTTATTTTCTTATAAATTATTAAAATATGTAGTTTTTATATGTATATACCTTATTTATATATAATTCAACTTTAAACTTGATGTTATCAATGTATTCATAAGTATGCATAGCGTATCTGTGTCTGTATTTGTATTCATGAGCACTCTCTTTGTATGATCCTTTAATAATTAAAAATGAGGATGAAATTCAAATATAACATTGTTATTTTTAGTAAATYTACTTATTAGAAGAAGATTTTTTTTGTAATGTATGGAAATGATAAATATATTTTATCTAAAATTGATGATTATCATAAGAAAGTAAAGAAKAACCAATATTTTTAATTTTTAAACATGTTACATTATCAATTTTTACTAAATGAGATCCACTATAATCTTATCAAAACTGTAGATTCTCTATGTTGGAAGTGATATTGTGTTTAACTCTTGAATTTAGATACTAAATTAGATAAAAATGAGAACAAGAAAGATATGAAAAGTTGTTGGTTCAAAAGAGTTGAAGTTTGGGATTAATGATCTCTATTAGGAAAAGAGAGACCAAAGCGATGTTGATACTTCCATGAGATTGATGATCTTTATTACTATTTTTTTTTTGTCTCTTAATTAACTATCTAAAAGAAAATATAATGAATTCTTTCCATTTAAGCAATTTTATATTTTTTATATATTTTCTTGTTATTCTCTTTTTATTATTCTTTTTCTTATTTTCCCCCTTTTTCCCATTTTCCTGTTTTCAATTTTTTGTGTGTGTATTTATGCCTAACATTTCCTACCCTTTTTATTTTAATTGATTTTTCTTTTTTCTCTTTTTTTTCCTATCAAGTTTTATTATATATATATATATATATATATCTTTTGTTACTCACAAAGTACTTGAAATACGTTAGTTTTCCCTACTCCCTTATAGACCCAAAACTTAGATTTTAAGTGAAAAATACATGGGTTGATTCGGTTTATTTTGGATAAATGGACTTTCTCTGGTTGGTGGCTAGTTTGTGGGTTGTCGGTGTGGTCCAAATGGCCTAGCACCTATTGGCTCCCTCCTAATAAGAAATATGACACTACAATCTAATGTAAATGGTGTGTGCAAATAGTGAGTGATATCAAGCATGCCAAATGTGAAGTAAGAGAAACGTAATTGAATACATTATTACATATAAATGTAAATAACAAGATCAATAAATGAAACTAAACATTAAGCAAAGAGCACACTCATTAACAACAAGTCACACCAAAAAGATAATTACATACATTGAACTTTCAATTTAGGAGAGTATAATTATTTGGAATATGAAATTATTAGATGCAAATCCCTTTTTATTTTCTTATCCTAAACATTAATATTTGTTTTTTTTTTATTTTGACTTGATTTCTCTTTTTTTTTGTTTATTTTTCATTTTTCATTTTTTGTTTTTTGTCTTTTGTCTTGAATCTTGAACACAAGTCAACTTAAAACACTCTTTATTCAACTTCCAATAAGGCCTAATTTGTTTACTCTAAGTGAGTTTTCAAGGCTTATTCATGCTTTACAAGATTACTTTTCTTGAAAGATTTTAAACTCTCATCATTTTTAGCATTTGATCATTTTTATCCTCAAGGAATAATGCTATAAATTCTTACAAACATCTCCACAATAAGAAGGCCAATGATTTAATTGAGTTCAAGATAGCTAAACTTACCCAAAAAGCTAGAAACTCACTCTAATTTTAGCATTTCGGGTCAGTAAACATAAAAAGAACAATGTTGAAATCTCTTCCAATGTCTTCATAATAAATAAGTTTAAGAATCAAGAATTTCAAAAAAAATGATAACCAAAATTGAATTAGCCTAAGTCATTCTTTTATTRTTTATTTAAAAGGAAAAGAGAAATTAAACTTCTACCTTAAAGCTGATTTGTTCCACATCACAACACATGATACCTAATTTGTTTGCATTTTACTCATGATTACTCTTGGAACATCTAATTACATTACTCACCTACCATCCTAAAGCAAGAAGAACCCAAAGCTTTCATCCTACCCCCAACTTGCATATTTTATTTGAGTTTCATGAGTTAAACTTTAAACATCTCCATTTTGTGACATATTTCCCATTAGTCTAAGTGAACATGACTTTTTTTATTTCAGTCCAAACATCTAACATTTTTGAATGCATTACTCAAGATTCTTGAATCTAACATGTGTAGCTTATTCCATCATAGAATCCCATTCCCAAAAGTTTACTTCATCCAAACATTGTTTCCAAAAAACATTTGAGAATTCACATTTCAGCATAGATGATTTTCCTAGATCATAAACATCAACCTTTCAATACTAGAATTTGATCAAAGAACCAATGTGCTTATTTGTAAATATCAATCTTTCAACATCCATTAAAAAACATGTCATTTCAACATTTAAAACAAGTCTTTAGATCAATACACTCATCACAAAGGAATTTAAAAGCCACATAAAATCTCTCATTTCAGCATAGGGATGCTTCTAGAATCATGCACTACTTGAATTGTAGAGTTGAAGAGTACCCCAAACCCAAAAATTTCAGCATAGAACATGCTTTTAAATCAAACATCAGTTACACATTTGAATCAAAGAGAACCCAAAACCCAAAAAGTTCAGCAATATTGTGATTTCAAAAACATGCATTTCCATATAATGGGATCAAAAAAAACTCAAACCCCCCAAAAAAATCAGCAATGGGTATGCTTTCAAAATCATCTTTTTTCATATTTTAGAAACAATAAGACACTGACACCCAAAAATTCAGCAATAAACATAATCCCAAGACTTGCATTTTTCACATATTGGGGGTTAAAGAGAACTCAAAACCCAGAAATTTCAGTAATGGAAATGTTTTCAAAACCTCACTTTCACACTCTTGAATCAATAAGAACCTAAAACCAGAAATTTCAGCAATGAAAAAGATTTTGAAACCAACATTTTCACTCTTGAATAAACAATAAAGCAAAACCCAGAAATTTCAGTAATGAGAAAGCTTTTAAAACAAACATTTCTCACACTCTTGAATAAACAAGAATCCAAAATCTGAAAATTTCAGCAATGAGAAAGCTTTTGAAACCAATATTTTTCACATTCTTGAACCCAAGAGTATCAAAACCTAAGGATTTCAACAATGAGAATACTTTGAAAATCATAATTTTTACATGTTGGGGCCAAAGAAATCCTAAAGGCTAGAAAATTCAGCAATGAGTATGATTCCAAAAACTTGCATTGACCTTCGAAACTACCCAATTTCAGCTTGACATTCATATGCAAAGGCATTCAAGAAACAATGAATTCTAAGATTTGCTAGTGTGGCATGCTTCCAAAGGCTATGTCATATTCAAATCCTATCTAAATTCATGTACAAAACCATTCTAGACTAGGATTCAATACTATTGACAGTCCATGAAGTTCAAGAAAAAGAAATAAAATGATCAAGTGAGTGCTGCTTACCTCTTTGAAAGTCCCAAACATTAGCCATAAGCATTAAGGAAAGAAACCCATGCTTGTCCAAGTAAAAGCCATGCTCCTCATGTGAATTGATTCATTGACAACCCCTTGAATTTAAGTGTGCATATGTTTTCAAAACTCCTCAAACAATTTTCATGTTAATTCACAACATAATGGAATTGTGAAAGAAAATACACATGTGGAATTCAATTTCCATTTTCCTTCTTTGTTTTAGCATTCATTCCCCCACAAGCTTACCCTCATCCTTGCACTCATCTTCTCTTTCCCACACCTGAATTAAATTAGGGGATTGGAATAGGGAGCATGAAATTTGTTGATAGTCCCCACATTCAACTTGAACTTTGTCTCTCAACAAAACATGCAATTCTACTATCCAAACATGAGTGACATAAGAGCATGCAAGAGACTTATTCCCTAAGGAAAAATTCCCAATTCAAGAAAATAGCATGAATACAGAAAACAAATTTCCAAATCCAAATTCATGTAAATCAGGACTTGAGAAATTAAGTAGCAATCCATTCAGTTGATGCAAGTAGATTGATTATGCACGAAAAAAAGAAAGAAATCAGTAAGCCAAAAACGGGACAAGAGGGTCTCACTTATTATCAACAAAATAGCACAAGAAGCATTGCATTCAATAACCTAAACAAGTGGCAAGAAAAATATGATTATTTTCAATAAAGAAAAAGAAAAAAAAAACATTAGGCACCCCATGTTGGCCCCACCTACGGTCCAAGAGGTTCCTAGTGGAGTCGCCAGTCTGTGAGCATCGAAAAACGGCTCATTTGCCACTTTGGCTAGGAATGGAGTCGTCACCCATCAAATAAGGAAGTGGAGGTGATAGGACCTCCAAGAGTGATTTTCAAAATGCCTTGTTTTAATAGTGACTCCAAAATCCAAGGCACCGGTCCAACCAGTCTGGGTAAGACTCGGATGGGAGAGGGAAGGGATTAGGCACCCCTCTCCCGGGTCCAATAGGTGGGGCCCACATGGAGTTCCAAAAGAAACTATAATAATTTTCTTTTTTGTTTTTTTATTTTATATCCTCTTTTGTTGTTTTTTCACTACCTATTTTTTTTATTTATTTATTTGTCTACTTTTTTTTATTACTATATCTCCTTTTCTATAATTACATATTTACCCTTTTTTTATTTGTTACTGTTTAAATTTTTATCTTCTTTTATATATATATATACATCATCCCTTCTTTTTTTATCTATTTTTTGAAATCCTAATTACGCTTAAACCCGTCACTACGGAGATCCTTCTCTTTTCTTTTTACTGCCTCTTTTCCTTTTTTTTTTTTTGTATTTTCCTTTTATGGTCAATTACTGCTATTGTCTGCTCACCGAACTATTGTTCCATTATTTGAATCTACCACCCAAAAGAAATTGACTCAACTTTTCTGCGCCTTCCGACGACTAACCTCCTCCCTCTATTCTTGTATTCTTCCCAATTTTTACTCTTCACGATAACTTTATCAGCTATCATTTCCACCCATATGAAGGTGAATCACGGTGAAAGCTGAATTCAGGAGTAAGTCCCATGATATATAGAATGCATGTTGCAACAACAACAGGCTTATTCTTCGGCAGACAAAATGGAAACAGCTAAAGTAACGCCAGAGGAGCACGCACAAACAATAGGAATTCAAAACTTGCTTAAAATATCCTACTCGAGAATATCTAAACTACAGTCGATACGAAAGAACTGTCCAAGGAACTATGTTTCAATCGTCGATACTGGTCTGAAATAACATCTAGAGCATGAGTATAAATCGATGCTTAAAAAAAAAAAAACGAAAACAGAGCACATGGAAGAAAATAGAGTTTAATATAATAAGAGAAAAATAAATGAACAAAATAAAATAAAAAACAAACAAATTAGCGTCGGTGACTTGCAGAAGTTGTTCCAGTAACTACCATATCACCAACTTCGCTTACCTCTTAGGGTCTTGCCTACTATAAGAAACAATATTATCACTAGTCATTAATCTCAGGTAATTCCCATAAAAAGAAGAACAGAAACTTAAGTTCTGGAAATAACAGAGTGAGTTATTAATCCTCATCGTATTGGTTATTAATCACTAATTCTGGAAATAATCTGGCCATTACTTCATCAGTGCCGCTCATTACTTTACTTTAGCAAGGCATAAAATAGAATAGAAAAAAAGAAAAAGAAATCTGGGTGGATGTCGGTCTCTTGTTGGTTCGGTGATTACTTCATCACCAACCTTGACCACCCCCAGGTCAAAGCATCAAAAACAGCAAATCAAATGGTCGAAGACTGAAGAAAATAAGAAAGAAGAACAGAGATGAACGACTTGGAACAACTCACACACAGAGAAGTGTTCGGTCAGATGATAATATGCAGACAAAAAGAAGAAAAACAGAGCAACATCCTTTGTCACATATTCATCATCAACCTGAGACATTCAGAGACAGTTCAACCAAGTTTCACTACTGTCTCTGAAGGTTGATCAAACAATACGTCAAACAAGTGGAGGGTATCAGTCGAGTACATAATGAAGACATGAGAAAGGGAAAAAAAAAATACTACCAGAGGGATTTGCTTCACTGATTCAGTATTTTGGCCTGAACTTTGACTGGTGCTGCAAAGATGATTGACAACGAAGACTAGAGAGAAACTCTA
Source organism: Nelumbo nucifera (assembly GCF_000365185.1). The sequence continues at coordinate 1,273,675 of NW_010729129.1, forward strand.
GAGCGTGGTCACTGAGATGTCAGCGATCGTCAGAATGGAAGAGAGCGTCTACAGAAGGAGCTGCTATTTACTCATTCACTCCCACTGTTACGAGTGGATTTGTATTTTGTATTTAGGACTACTACTGTACATATTTGTATTTGTACATAAAAGCAAAATACATAAAAATTTTCTCTTAACAAGTGATTTCTGAGTTGTACATCAATGTTAAACAAAACTTTTATTGGATTTGTAGAACCAATGCTTTGGATTAACTCAAACGGGTTAGTGGAGTGGGTCATCTGATCCGGTTGATCCAGAGAATGATCTAGGTCAGCCTCTAATAAAAAATTAGGGCTTTCAACAAAGTCCAGAATACCGACACCCGGTCTGATTATTATTTTGGATTCATATTCATCTTTACATAATTAAATTGGATGCACCACATCCGATCTGATTAAAATTTGAGTATGATTAATTATATGTATATACAATTAGTAAATTCAGTATTTTATATTTATAAATTAAAAGTAATTATTATTTTTAATTTAATTCATTCTTTATTTTAAAATAACTAGTGTACGGGCACATACTATGTATATATACAAATAAAAGGTAAAATTATAAATTGACATGTATAATCAAATTTATCTTTTTATTACTAGCAAAAATAAAGGCATGCAGTATTAGCGGGCATTGTGTGATGCACAGGATTTATTAAGCGAAAGATATACAATAGAAAGGGTCATTTAATAAAATACCCTTATAGTTTCATGGATTTACTAAAATCTATCCTATAATTAGCATTTTACTAAAACACCACTTAAATGTATTTAATATAATCTTCCATTACATGATAATGGAAAATGACAGTGCTGACCCTATAGGATTTATTAAGCGAAAGATATACAATAGAAAGGGTCATTTAATAAAATACCCTTATAGTTTCATGGATTTACTAAAATCTACCCTATAATTAGCATTTTACTAAAACACCACTTATAAATTGTAATGGATTTAATCAATCTTCCATTACATGATAATGGAAAATGACAGTGATGACCCTAATGTTCATTTAAATAAATTTAATCAAATGAAAATAGAAATAAAAATACCATTCTTGCCCTTAATAAAACACGAGCAACCACTCTATTGGCTATATTTGGCCAATTTTGTTTTCTGTACAAAAAAAAGTGTTAAGGGTATTTTTGGAATAAAAAATCATGGGCCTAATGACAAAACAAACACTCCTTAATGAAAGGTTGATTAAATAAATAAGTTGTAAAATATATGGGATGTTTTAGTAAAATGAAAACTATAAGTTAGATTTAAGTAAATATGAAAAACTCTAAGGTGTGTTCTAGTAAATGACCCTAATAGAAACACATAAGAGTGTACAATTGTTTTATACGTTCATCTTTTTAAATAATTAATAATTACTCATATTTTATAAATCGAGTTGGTTGGTTTTCTAGTATTTTAGATTGGCCTTGGTTAAAAAATTTCCTAATTTGACCAAGTTGGATCAGTTTCACTTTGACAATTTGTAAACCGACCAAAATCGAATGACCTAACCATGATATATATTAATATTTTATATTTTAAATATAATTTTTAATATGGAAAAGTGAAAAAATTCCCATATTTCTTAGTGTAAAATGTTTTATATCATAAATTTATTTTTAATAATTACAATATAATTTTTAAAATTTAATTTAATTTTTAAGTTTAAATCTTTTGAACTGATTGACCAAACAAAAAAATCGGCCCAAACCGATACAACTTGTGTAGGTCAGTTTTCACAAAAGGTTAGTTGATTTCAGTTGACCAACTCCCTAAGCTGACCAAGTCAATTTGGTTGGCCAAATAGCCTACGACTAAACTGAACCAACTCATGAACACTATAATTTCTACTAAATTAATAGTATCGTCTCTGATAAATAACAATAGTTTAATCTCCAATAATTATTGAAAATTTATAGCGAAAATACACAATTATTGAAAATACATTGATAATGAAAAATATAATAATTACAATAATTACAAAAATACAATAAATACTAAAAATATATTAACTTAGTCAATAAATAGTATAATCTCAAATAATAGTTTAATCTCTAATAAATATTAAACAATAAGTTATAACAAAAATAAAATAAGTACAATAAATTAAATTTAAAATTTTCAATAATATTAGTTTAATATCCAATAGTTATTGAAAGTTTTCTATTGAATAACAAAACAAAATAAATTTAAACATAATCATTGAAAATATATTTATCACAAAAAACAATAAATAATTATTGACATACAATAAATATTATTTTTAGTTTACATAATTATATATTCAATACAAATTAAGAGTTTAAATTTATTATTTATAAATATTAATTTTTTTGAAAGTTATTTTCTCAAATTATTACTTGATATAAGTGAAATTAGTTATTTACAAGATTATATAATATTAAATTATTATTAATTTCAATATTATGTTATAATTATTTTTCTACTTTGAAGATTTTTTTTTAAATTTATTACATAATTTCATTATTTTAACTATTTAAAATCTAGTTATGATAAATATTTAGTTATTTAAATATTTAAATAATCTATAACATATTTAACTATTTTTCTATTTGAATTTTATTTATTTAAATCTATTACATATTATTAAATATTTGAAAACATTTAAATTAGTAATCTAGAAAAACATAATTTAAATTGTTAGTACGTAATTTTGTGATATATTTTGTAAAAATATAAAATTATTTTTTTGTGTTTTTAATAAATATTTTAAATTTATTATATAATTTTGTTAGAATATTTAAATAATTCTTAAATTTTTTACTCCAAACTTTCTTTAGATAGATATAGATAAAAAGTAGAGGAGAGGATAAATAGGATTTAGAGATAATTTTGGAGAAAAACTCTCTACTAAATTAGAGATAATTTTGGAGATAAATAAGAATTAGAGATAATTTAGAAGTTAAATAGGAATTAGAGATAATTTTGGAGATAAATAAGAATTAGAGATAATTTAGAAGTTAAATAGGAATTAGAGATAATTTAGGAGAAAGAGTGGGATAGTGGGGGAGGTAGTTTAGGAGAAATTTAAGAAAAGAGATTATTTTGATTATTGGGAAAGGACATCTCATTTATTACAAACCTGCTTTGAATGAATATGGAGAGAAGTGGATCTTTTATCTAACATGCTCCATTTTCATTTATCTTTTTTATCTAAATAAATCACTTAAACCTCCGCTGGTATTATGAATGAAAGGATTACATATCCTGACCGTCGATCAAGATTAATTCTCTATCTCTTCTTCTCCTCCGTGGGAAAAAAAATTGTATCTCATAATAATTTTTTTGAAAGGATTAAATGTAAATAGGTTTGTGCACATGCCAACTCTTTGCCTTCCCTAAGACGACGATGCCTTCTCTAGCTCTTCTTTGTGTTTTGTGATGGTTTGTAATTGACATTGGAGAGTTACAATCCTTCATACAAATTCTTTCAAATACGTCAGAAATAACATTTTCAAACTAGAAAGCCTAAACTTTTCTATGAATTAATCTTTCACAAAAATTCTTCTGTTGTAGTTGCATTTCTATTCCCTTTCTGTTTGAGTTCATCTTGTACACCATACTTACCACTTGCCGAATTAGGTTTTTTTTTTTTTTTTTCAGTTTGTTGAGTCCCAACTATTGATGTTTGCAATTTATCAATCCCCTATCAACAACCTTGTTAGAATCTCATCGCCACTCTCTTCTAATCATTGTTCTGTCTTGTTATGCGGCACGATCCGGGTACTCCTAGCAGGCTGCTGACTGGCTCCTTTTGGCAACGGACGACACCTGAGAAGATGGAAATGAAGGATTCCCGGGGATTTCACCCGGTGGGAATACTCCGATGCTTAAGTTAGAATGCAAGAAAGAAGGAAAAGAAGAGTCGGTAGCTAAGAGTGTAGGTCGCGCTTTATCACTATACTTGAGAGATTAGAGGTCTCAAGAAGAAGTTTCTCTTCTGCCTTGAGGGCTTTTATAGGGGCATTCTTGTTAGATTGGGCATAACCGCCACTGGGCCCTTGCCACAGCCGTTACCTGCCAGGGCTGCGTAGGTGGCCGTTGTGATGTACTCTTCGCCCGGGTGAGTGACACGTCTCCAAAGTGACAGGCACGCCTCCGCCTCCTGAGAGACGTGGGTGCAGACTGTCGAAAGGACAGAGACTGCGTCGTCAGTAAGGGATGTGGCACAGTCTGATCGGTATGGCCTGTCAGATAGAAGCTTCCTGAGGAATGCTCGTGCGGCCCATTCGCGAGCTACTTTGCAGCGAGCTCAGAATACTTCAAGAGTACCCTTAGTAGAATTGGTCACCGGGATGACTTGTCTACTTGGGAGCTCAGGCGAGCTGGTTTTCTTAGCTCGCGAGCTAAAGTTGCCTCGGAATATCCCTTTAGAGGTAGCTCGGGGAACCCGGGGCTCGCATTGTGGCGAGCTCCTCCTTTTGTGCGCTACGATGTAGCGATCTACCTTATGGGTCCGTTACTTGGTTGTACTGGGCCACAATGTTGAGTTGTCGCTTATGCTGAGTTAGTGTCCACGTGTCATCGTTTTGTGGGTCGGGCCAAATTGTCCTCCATCAATTGCCCCCCACTCCTTGAGCTGAGAGTGTTGCCTTAGCACGAGGAGTTCATGAAGCATGATGGACTGATTTGACCGAAATTCAAACTTGATTGACTACTCACATTAACTGTATTCGCGGAAATCAAAAGATTTTCTGATTTTTCGGATTCCGAAAACGTGCTGAAGTGGCTCTTAACTCCGGACGTTGTACAGCCGCCATTACCTTATTCATAGAAGACATGCTGCCAATCACCTTCGGTTTTCAGAAGGCATGCAGTCAGTGCGCCTGCGAGCCGTTGGATCTGCTTTGGTCTGGGCCGTCGATTCGGAGACGTGGGAGCTATAAATAGGAGGGCCTTCTGGGCCTCCATGGGAGCACGGTCCCAATGATATAGCCATTTATCAGGAACAACTTGAGGCTGGTCTGCGTCTTCCCTTGCACCCCTTGATAGTGGAGGTGCTAAACCACTTCAACATCACTATTGACCAACTCCATCCCAATGCCATCCGGAACTTGGTTGGGACGATATCCTTGTGTTGGGAATACTGTCTTCCCTTGAGTCTGGACATCTTTTCCGCTATCCTCTGTATAAAGAATGCCACTCCCGGGGCTCCACCGGAGAGGCGTCTCTACTACTTCTCTCCCCGTCCTGGCTACAAGCTCGTGCATGAGCTCCCGAAGAAAATCCCCGCCTGGAAGCGGGATTATTTTTTGGTCCACAACCCTGAAGGGTGGCCCTTCCCTACTTCTTGGAGGGGCGCCATCCAGGACTCCGAGGTCGAGTTGGACCTTGAAACTCAGAAAACGATGCTGTCCTGGGCATCAATAGGCTTCCTCTGTTCGGACTACTTGGTCGAGGAGAAGCTCGTGCAGGCCGGCCTAAGCCCGGGTAGGTTTTCCTTTTAGGTCGCGTGGTTTTTGTCACGACATTGTGTTCATATGCATATATATCTTGTTCTTACCGAACTAATATTGTGGTTCCTTCTTGGCAGCCATCATGTCTGGTATCGACTCGC
>NW_010729129.1:1283582-1326737 GCF_000365185.1 Nelumbo nucifera
CGTACTCACTGAGCTCAACGACCCACTTCATCAGCCGACCAGAGACCTCGGGCTTAAGTAAGACTTGCCTCAGAGGTTTGTTGGTGAGGATGGTAACAGTATGAGCCTGGAAGTACGGGCGGAGCTTCTGAGCTGCAATTACCAGTGCGTATGCTAGCTTTTCTATCTTCGGGTATCTCGTCTCTGCTCCCTGCAATACTTTACTAACATAATAGGTGGGTCGTTGGACCCAATCTACTTCTTTTATTAGTACCGAACTGACAACTTCGTCGCTCATTGAGAGGTACAGTTCTAAAACATCGCCCTCCTCGGGCCGGGTTAGAATCTCATCCCCACTCTCTTCTAATCATTGTTCTGTCTTGTTATCAACATTGTAGTTGTTATGAATCACTACAACTAGATAAGAAGCCCAAACTCATCAACACCTCTTTGTCTTGACTGATGTAAAGAGCCCATGAGTTGCCCGAAATTAAAAAAGGTGCTAGCCCAAAACAAAATTAATATTTAATGCTTGGACATCCCTTGAAGAGTTGCTTGACCATTGCTGATGTGGAATATTATATTCATTCAATTTTCAGACACGGGCAACCATATATTTTGTCAATTTTGTTTTATGTACAAAAAAAGTGTTAAAGTTATTTTTGGAATAAAAAGTCATAGGCCTAATGGCAAAGAAAGAATAGGTCATGAATTTAGAGTTGTTTCAATCACTTAAGCGGATCTTCTTCAATCATATTTTCCAAAACGGGTATCTATAACATGTATTTACAAATCACAAGAAAAAACACCTTGTACATCCCATCTCACACCAGAACAGACCTGTTAAACAATGTTGAGTGTTACTTGAAGAGAAAATGTATGGAATGGGACTCAAGAGAGAAAATCATTCCAACATACCTAGGTTGATTTTCCTTGCAACTATAATAACAAAATCCTCTGCAACCAAAGTGGGCCAAATGAAAGTGTTTATTTTAATGCATGATCAAGCACAAAGGAATGATCTAAGGGAGACTTTACCAAAAAAAAGGTTTGAAATTATGGAAGAGTATGTACCTGTAATAGTAGAGGTTGATCAGTGTTTTGAATGAAAGCTAACATCCCTCGTTCTCAAGTCCATCTTAAACAACATGGAATGAAAAGATAAAAAATAGATTTTGCAACAGATGATTGATGCTAGGGTTTCGTGTTTCATGGAACTAAATTAAAGAGTCTTGTATGCACTTTAATATGCACCCGATTTTTATGGAAAAGTAGAGGAGAAAATAAAGGACAATTAGAGATAATTTAGATCTTCTTATGCATTTAGGACTATTAAAGGGTAGGGATCTAGTGAAGGGGAGAGCATCTCATTGGTTGTTCAAAACTGACATGGAATAAAAAAATAAAAAAATCAAAAAAAGGAGAAAATTTCTTCACTGCCTTGTTTTAATATATACTAGCAGGGACCCATGTGATGCATGAGATTTATTAAGTGAAAGCTAAATAATAAAAATGGTCACTTACTAAAATATTCCTTATAGTTTCATGGATTTACTAAAATCTACCCTACAATTAGGGGTGGATTCGAGCCGAGCCAAATAGTACCAGGCTCGAGCTCGATTCGAGCCAGAACCTTAAGCTCGAGCTTGACTCGAGTCAAAAGTTCATAAGCTCGAGCTCGGCTCATTTTATATTTTATAAAAATATTTTATTATATTTTATAAATATTTTATCATAAAAATATTTAGAAATAATATTTTATAAAAATAAAAATTATATATAAAAAATTTATTTTATATTTAAAAAATTAAGAATTATAATATTTTTATTATATATATTATTTTTTATAATTTTATTATATATGTATATATTCGAGCCGGCTCGCGAGCCTGAGCTCTAGTAGGCTCGAGCTCGGCTGAAACCAAGTTGAGTTGAGCTCGAGCAACTCGTGAAAAGCTCGGCTCGTTGCCACCCCTACCTATAGTTAGCATATTACTAAAACACCACTTAATAATGATAGTGTTGACCCTAATGCTCATTTAAACAAATTTAATCAAAAGAAAATAAAAATAAAAATAAAAATACCATTTTTGCCCTTAATGAGACACAAGCAACCACCCCTACCTCTATTTTTGGAATAAAAAATCATGGGCCTAATGGCAAAACAAACACTCCTTAATGAAAGGTTTATTAAATAAATAAGTTATAAAATATATGGGATGTTTTAGTAAAATGAAAACTATAATGTACGCTTAAGTAAATATGTAAAACTATAAGGTGTGTTCTAGTAAATGACCCTAATAGAAACAAATAAGAGTATACAATTGTTTTATATTTTCAACTTTTTAAATAATTAATAATTATTCATATTTTATATACTACTTTTAATAAATTTTTTATAATACATAAATAACAATAATTAATTTAATTAGGTTTATTCATCAAATTGATGAAACCGACCAACCCGATCAACTCGACCCAAGTTGGTTGGTTTTCTATTAGTTTAGGTTGGCTTTGGCCCAAAATTTTCCCAATTTGACCAACTTGGATCAGTTTCACTTTGGCTATTTGTGAACTAACCAAAATCGGACGACCTAACCATATATATATATATATAGTTTTTAATATGGAAAAGTGAGAAATTCCCATATTTCTTTGTCTAAAATATTTTATATCATAAATCTAATTTTTAAATTTATTTTTTAATAATTGCACTATAATTTTTAAAATTAAATTTAACTTTTGAATTCAAATTTTTTGAACCAACTGACCAAACCAAAAAATCGACCCAAACCAATACAACTTGAGTGGCTTGGTTTTCACAAAAGGTCAGTTGGTTTCAGCTGGCCAACTCCCCAACCAGACTAGGTCAATTTGATTGGCCAAATAGCCTACGATCGAACCGAAACAACTCATGAACACTCATAATTTCAGCTAAATTAATAGTCTCATCTCTCATAAGTAACAATAGTTTAATCTCCAATAATTATTGAAAGTTTATAGCAAAAATACACAATTATTGAAAATATATTGATAATGAAAAAATACAATAATTACAAAATAAAATAAGTATTAAAAATATATTAAATTAGTCAATAAATAGTATAATCTCAAATAATAGTTTTATCTCTAATAAATATTAATAAATAAGTTATAACAAAAATACAATAAATACAATAAGTACATTAAATTAAATTTAAAAATTTCAATAATAGTAGTTTAACCTCCAATAATTATTGAAAGTTTTCTTTTAAATAACAAAATAAAATAAATTTACACATAATCATTGAAAATACATTTATCACTAAAAACAATACATAATTACTTAAATACAATAAATATTAATTTTAGTATATATAATTATATAATAAATACAAATTTAGAGTTTGAAATTATTATTAATAAATATTAATTTTTTGAAAGTTATTTTCTCGAATTATTACTTGATATAATTGAAATTAGTTATTCACAATATCATTTAAAAATATTAAATTATTATTAATTTCAATATTATGTTATAATTATTTTTCTACTTTCAGATTTTTTATAAATTTATTACATAATTTCTTTATCTTAACTATTTAAAATATGATTATGTTAAATATTTTTTTATTTAAAATATTTATTTATTTAAATACTTAAACAATATGTAAAATATTTAAAATTTAAAATATAAATTATTTATTGAAATTAATTATCCATGAAATCATGATTTATACTATTATTACATAATTTCATTATTAATTTTGTAATATATTAAATTATTCTTAATTCCAATATTATGTTATAATTATTTTGCTACTTTGAAGAAATTTTTTAAATTTATTACATAATTTCGTTATTTTAACTATTTAAAATCTAGTTATGATAGATATCTAGTTATTTAAATTTTTTAAATTTATTACATAATTTCGTTATTTTAACTATTTAAAATCTAGTTATGATAAATATTTAGTTATTTAAATATTTAAATAATCTATAAAGTATTAAATTTTTTTTTTGTTGTTTGAATTTTATTTATTTAAAGCTATTACATATTATTAAATATTTGAAAAACATATAAATTGGCAAGTTGGAAAAACATAATTTAAATTGTTAGTACATAATTTCGTGATATATTCTGTAAAAATATAAAATTATTTTTTGTGCTTTTGATAAATATTTTAAAGTTATTATATAATTTTGTTAGAATATTTAAATAATTCCTAGTTTTTTTAATTCAAACTTTATTTAGATAGATATAGATAAAATGTTGGGGAGAGGATAGATAGGAATTAGAGAGAATTTTGGAGGTAAATAAGAATTAAAGATAACTTAGGAGAGAAACTCTACTAAATTAGAGATAATTTTGGAGATAAATTGGAATTAGAGATAGTTTAGAAGATAAATATGAATTAGAGAAGAGATTATTTAGGATAAATTTTGGGGAAGAGATTATTTAGGTTATTGGGAAAGTGTATGTCATTGGTTGTTTAAAAAATGACATAAAATTAAAAAAATAAAAAAATTCAAGAAAAGGAGAAAATTGCTTGACTGCTTTGTTTTAATAGATATATAGATAGATATAGATATATCTAGATAGATAGATGAGGAAAACTCAGAATAAACCTGAATCCAATTCAAAATCCAATAGACTGTGTTTCTTTGTGGTGTAAATACTTGACCTGTATTATTTCATACTCTGATCCAATTTTATAACCATTTGGATGGAGTGTAATTAAACACCAAAAATTGATATAAAACTCTACACGTATTACGTTTTTACATCAACAATCGGTGTAAATGTAACTTCAATGAAAACGATGTAAAAATTTACATCAATAATACCGATTTGCATTTAATACTTTTAAATTAATCGGTGCAAATTATATTTACACCAATTTCAAACACAACCATAAGATTTGAATCCAACTCAATTACTGCCCTAATCAAAATGTAACTTAGTGGTTTAATGGGCTCAGTTGACTGCTTTAAAGTTCGGCAGACCCGATCTGTCTGGGTTTTGAAGTCCCGCCTGAGATCTAATCTAGATAAATGCCAAAAGGGGGATTGGCCGTATTGTGCGATTAACTGATCATATTTCAGCCGTTTATTGCCCTCATAATCTGTTTTGATACGAGGAACATATATTAGACCTGGCAAAAAGATGACCCAACCCGTTGATCCGATTGTCAAGTCTAATTGGGACTATTTATGCATTGTTAGAAGTTTCCACTCTTTAATTTTTTCTATTTAGTCTTTAGTCTTTATTATTTATTTTTTAAATTGTTAAATATTCAAGTTTTTTATTTATATTTGGAATTTTAAGGTTAATTTTTTTTTAATTTTGGTATTTTTCATGTAATTTTTCTTTATTTTTTTAAAATTCAGTTATATTTTGGAATAACCCGAATTGACCCATGGGTCAACCCTAACCTGAACATTTAGGGTTAGGGTCTAGCATTTGATAACTCAACCCAAAATTCAAACCGACCCGAAATCAACACAAAGTGTATTGACCCAACCCGAACCCGACCCACCCAACCCAATTGCCAGCCTACATATACTGCATTTTTTACACTATCATACATACAGAAAAACCTATAATGGAGAAAAGATATGGTATGGAAAGAGTTTTGACCAATCAAAACCCACCCATAAACCCCATACATAAATTTTAAGAAAGAGAAGATGAGAAAGGAAACATAAGCCACAAAATCTGAAAGAGAAGACAGTAGTTGTGGTCCAATTGTGTGGATTTTACTTCATAAAACTCTTCTGGTAACGTAAATTAATACCCAAAAAAAGAGCGGTTTGTTCCTCCAACCCTCTACAACTCCAACTCCACACTCAAACTAACAACACATGCAAAACAAGCTTGTTCATCTCGAACGTCTCTCTCTCTCTCTCAAATATTATTAGTCAGAGTTTTCAGTTTCATTTCTTCATGCTGATTGAGTGGTTTATATAAATTGAGGAAGGGTGAGATAAAGTAAGAAATCTGGATTGCTAGGATACATTTGGTTAGAAATGGTCTATTGGTTATTGAATTGGGCTGTTTTGGTTGCACCAGTAACCGGAATCCTCGGCGGTGATGTCACCTTTGACCGGAGTTCGCTCATCATCAACGGGCAGCGAAAAATATTGTTCTCCGGTTCAATTCACTATCCTCGTAGCACTCTAGAGGTATTCCATCAAATTTCTGAAACTCCACCCCAACAACAGTTCATCTATGATCAGCTTTTTAAGTTATCTAAGGAATATTAGATTGTTTTGAGTAGTAATACATGATTTTCTAGAGCAAACCACAAGTTAGATGCATCATCAATTTATGTTGTGTTTTCATAGAAAAGAAAGAAAGAAAGAAAAATTTCACATATTTATTTAAACCTATATTATAGTTTGTATTTTACTAAAATGCCCCTTATAGTTTGCAACCTATTTACTTAATTGACCTTTCACTAAAAATTATTTGTTTTGCCATCTGAAAATAGTAATGTGACCATCTAAACTAAGAGGAAAATGTTCAAAGGCATGAACCCATGGTTGTTTATTCCAAAAATACCCCTAAACTGAGTGGAAAATGTTCAAGGATATAGGTCTATGGTTGTTTATTTCAGAAGTACCCATAACACCTTTTTGTATAAAGACAAAATTTACCAAATAGAGAAAAATAGAGTGGTTGTTTCTTTTGATTAAATTTATTTGAATGGATGTTAAGGTTAAAACTGTAATTTTCCACTTTCATCTAATAGAAGGTCGATTAAGTAAATTGACTATAAACTATAGGGGATGTTTTAGTAAAACACAAACTGTATGATAGGTTTTAGTAAATTCATGAAACTATAGGGTAAGTTTTAGTAAATGGCCCAAATAAAAACTTACCTTGTGTTTTTATAAGCTTCATGATTTGTGCCTTTAAAGCCCCAAAGCACAAAACTCCATGTAAAAGTACTAGTATCATTAAGGCTATGTTTGGTTTAAAAGAAAAGGTTTCCCTACCTTTCTCTTCCTTTCCTTACTTTTTCCTTCAAACCAAACACAATTTAAAAGTAATTTTTATTAAACATTTAAAATAGTTTTTGTTTCAATTTTGTTTTTAACAAGGCAAACCTCAAAGCCAAAAGCTTATCCAAACATAGTTTGCTTTGTTAATTTTCTTCTTTTAATGTAATTTCTTTTTACTAATGGTTGTCTTATTTATTTATGTTTATATTTTTATTAATTAGGGTTTGACTTCGTTAGTACAGTTTTAGGCAGTTATTGACCTCTCCTATAACACTTTTAGATTATTTAGATGCTTTTTTTTTTTAATTTGCAGTTTACATCTAGAAATTCATTGGACAAGATTTTCATTATTTCTCAAAAATTTTCCATTATCAATTTCTCAATATTGGGCGATCTCTGGCCCATCAAAATTTTGGATTTTCTTTCATGGGTTGGGCCCGGGCCAGAGGTACTAACAGTCTTGAGAGTTGAGACCTGCCATGGCCCAGCTCCGCCGGCACCTGAGGCCTAATAAAACATGTTTGGGCCCGGTCCTGAGCTAGGCCTGGTTGGACATCCAGTCTGGCTCTAATAAATTAAGAGTGTTTATATTTTAAAAATTAAAATTTCAATTTAACTTTATAATCAAAATTACAAAAAAAATATATTTAAAAAGTTATTGTGTATATATTAATATATTATACCATATATGCATGCATGTACCATATATGCCATATATACATGCCTTATATATTATACTTGTATAGATATATATTCGTAAAATATATATATCGAATTTGTAGATAGTATACATATATAAGATATTGCAACAAATATATAAGAAATTTACTATATATTGTATACATGTACATTTTGTGGGCCTGGATGGGCCTAGGGCTTGCTGGACCCAGGCCCAAGAATTTGCAGGTTGGGTCAGGTCATAAATGATCACCAATAGTTAGAGGAGCAACACGGGTTGGCCCGAGTTTAGCATTTCACACTGCTTTTGGATTTCGCCTATCAGGCACATTCAAATTTCGAGAAAAAAAAAAAAAAAAAACCTAAGCCTCCCATTGTTGCATCCCTACCAATTTTCAGAGTTGTCCATGACCTAAAACATATAAGTTAGTTGAGTGGCATATGCAATGCACGTGAATAAATGGACTAAAGATTTGGGATGGTTTACCATAGTAAGATCCATTTCTTTAGAATTACCTCCGTTCTAAGCATGGGTTAGTATTTTAATAATTTCTTTCTTTGATTCATATATTTTGATAAATTTTGTTTGACATCCATTTAGTTAGGTTATTGTTTTATTTGATATTTTTGATATATAATTTTTTATTTAATTTAAGAGATTAAATCAAATTTTATTTCTAAATAATAACTCAATTTTTGGACCCTACATTATTTAAAATGATTTTTATTTTTATTTTTCATTTTTTGTAGAGGTAACTATGATTTGAAGCTTATGCTTCTTTTTTGAGTGGCGTGTGAGGGAGAAAGATTTTGTTTGAGAGTGTAAGTAATATACCTTAAGATATATACACTAGCAGGGGCCCATGCATCGCACAGGATGGGACATCCCTCCTTGTCCCCCACTCTTGTAAGTCAAGACACTCTATTCCATCCTTGCCCTGACCCCAGTGGTGGGGTAGGTTCGAGGTGAGACACCCATTCCGCGTTGAGGATGGGGAATCCCCAAATTTTCCCCACCCCGAGGAAACCACCTAAAAAATCTAATTTATGGATATTTTACAAATAGGATTATGAGAATTTAGGGGTATTTTAGGAATTGGATAATGACAATTTGGGGGTATTTTATAAATGAAATTATGGGATCCTAGGATTTTAAGAACATGAGGAAAACTTATAGATATTTTAAAAATCAATATTTAATCTATAGATATTTTACTAATTTATCATTGAATTCGGGAAATTATATGCAAACCCCATCCCTAATTTGGGGCAAAAATATTTTCCCTGTCCCATCCCGTCTTTGCCCAGTCCCCATTTAAGATTTGAGAAAACTTGCCCCATTCGGCGCAGGGCAAGGTAGGGCCCCAGTTTTACAGGGAAAATTGCCATCACTACAATTCTAATAATTTTCTATAACTAATTAACTAATAGTAACCTAAATAACAATAAATTACATTATTTTATGATAATTTCCAAAAATTATTGAAATTGCTATTGATTAATAGTAATGTATAGTAAATTAATTATTTACAATAACAATAAATTAATGTAAATTATTTCTTTTTAAGCCTAAATTGTTTACTATTAATCAAAGTAAATGTAATTGTAGTAAAATAATGTAATTATGGTAAATTACATATTTTTAATTAAATGTAAATATTTTTAGTTAATTAATGTAAAACCAGGTATAATCAAAGTCAACCAAGCGATCTAGATTGGTGTGGATAGATTTAATAATTTTCCTAAATTATTTAGTAATTATTTACTGAAATAATAACGGTTTGTTATTTAAATAATTATGAAACAATTTCTGATAGATTAATTTCCTAATTTTTTTAGTAATTATTTAATTGAATAATAATAATAGATTATTATTTAAATATTTTTGTAGAATTTTTTTTTCATATATTAAATTCTTAGTTTTAGTTACTTATTTAAAAAATAATTATGGATTATTAGTTAAAGAGTTTCCCTAAATTATTTGATAATTGTTAATTATAATTATTGATTTTATAGAAATTAGTAAATTACGCTAATTAGTAATATCTTTTATCAATGCATTATTATTGTAAAAGTTTAATGAATGTTTATTAAATTACAATGCTTAATGTAAATTATGCTAAATTTTGAAATTTTGAACATTTATTAATAATAAAAAAGTATTAAATAATGAATTGTTTATTAACTTTTGGTAGATTATTAAATTATTTAATATTTGTTAAATAATAGAATATTTCTGAAATAATTATTTCATATTTTTTGATAGAACATTTTTCTAGAAATTTTTTATGATTTTCATAACTAATAGATTATTATTTAAGAATAGATTATTTAAAAATAATGGACGATGCCATGAATATACAAGAAACATCGAATTCCCCACTCTTTAATTTGCTTAGAATTACGCCTATAGATATAAATATTGTTTGATTTGGAAAACCAAATCTTAATAAATTATAGCCCTATTTTTATTTTTATGAGAAAGTGTAGAGAATAGAGGGGAATTGGAGATAGAAGTGAAGGAGGAGGATAAAACATATATTGAGTTAATTAAGAAGAGAAGTTAGGTTGCTATAGAAAGTGAGAYGTGAATTGTGGGGGGAGAGAGAGAACCAAACCCAAGGGGAAGGGAGAGGAATGAAGAGAGAGGGTGTTGAGATGGCAAATTGGGAGTGGTGGGAGGGGAGAGGAGAGAGAGTCATGGAGAATGTAGGATTGGGATAATGGAGCAAGTAGAAGCAAGGTTTGGACCGTCTTGCTATATGGAAAAATTAAGAGTATAATTGAATGAAAAATGTGTACAAATTTCATTTATAAATGTACATATATATATATATATATATATATATATATATATATATATATATATATATATATATATTCTATTAATACATACATACATGCATACAATGATTAATCATATGCATATTGCAAAATCCAAAATCTAATTACATAAACACCTCATCCAAATATATGATAATCGGATTGAGTTGTGAAGTTTCAAGTATCATTGACAGACCTACATGCTTAGCTAGACTCTTCTTTTTGTAATGTTTTATCTTTTTGGTGTATCTTTATTTTTTTTGTTCATTTATAAAAAAATGTAAGATTTAAATAGAGGGGAGTGATGTGAACAGTAATAGTTCAATTTACAATTTAAATGTCACAATTAAATAGGGACTAAATCCAAAAATGAGTATTTTAGTCAAAAGAAAGTTTCACAATCTTATTCATATTTTTAATAGTAGTGTAAATATATAATTATAGATGTGTTCATTTTTTTATACATTTTTTTTTTGTATTTCTGTGTGTAGAAATAATTTTGATATGTCACACTTACTTTTTGTATAATATGATAATTATATGATATTATACATGTGCTTGAATGTTTTTTCTTTTTATAAAATTTATGTATTTTTATATTTTATTAATTTTTATTATTTATTTATGGCATTAAATGTTAACACATTTGACCCAAAAGTTGAACTAATGATTTTTGCTAAACAGTAAAATAATTTCATTTTTGGTCAGTTCTAAATTATGTATTTCATTTTCATTATCAATAAAAATAATTATTTCTATTACACTTATTGTTTTAATTTGATTAATAAAAATATCATAGTTGTGTCTAATTTTTTCTACATTTTTGTATTTTTCTATATTTATTCATATTTTAAAAATTTTATTACATAACTATGACTTCATAGGTTGATCAATTTGATTCGAATGGTTGAATTTTTATCCACCATGTGGACAAAGAATGGTTTTGTTTTTGAGCCATTTTTAAAATATATGGGTTTATGTTGTTAAAAATATCGACATAGGTCTAATTAGTAGCATTTATTAGTAAAAAATAACTTAAATATAGGATTTAGTAAGAGAAAATAAAGTTAATAATTTAAGTATAAGACAACGAGAGGGGATTAAATGAGATGGAAAGTAATAATTGAAGTTACATTTTCAACCTTACCATTAAAGATGAACTAAATACACAATTATGGGCATTTTAGTAGCCATAAAAACTAGCATTAAAGCTGTAATAAAATGACTTTTATACCCTTTCTCAAACAAAGAAGTAAAGGGTAATTTTAGTTCAGAAAAGTTCCACATTGCATTCCCACTTTTAAATATAGTACTAGTAAGTATGCACATGCTTTGCACGTGGCAATTTTAGATAATGATAATGATAAGAATAATGCATCCAAAATTTCTTATAAAATTCATGTATTTTTTATTTTTTATATTTTTTTTGTTTTTCACTATTAACTAGATGTAGTCTGAGAAATTTGGATCTAATTACGTAAGCACCTCATATTGGACTACAAAGTTTTGGGTATCATTGGCAGACTTACCCATTGGGCTAGACTATTCTTTTTGTAATGTTTTATCTTCTTAGTGTATACTTATTTGTTTATTTTAAACTTCACAATTAAATAAGGATTAAATTCAAAATTGGGTATTTTAGTCAAAAGAAAGTTCCACAATTTTAATCATATTTTAATAGTAGTGTAAATATGACGTTTTAGATGTATTCAAAATTTTCTAGATTTTTTTTATTTTCATGTGTGTAAAAATAATACTGTTATTTACACTTATTTTTGTTTAATATGTTAAATATATGATATTATACATGTCCCCAAATGTTTTTTTTATAAAATTTATGTATTTTTATTTGTTTTTTATATTTTATTAATTTTTATTATTTAATTATGATATTCAAGGTTGACATATTTGACCTAAAAGTTGAACTATTGATATCTGCCAAATAGGAAAATAATTTCATTTTTTCATTAGTTTTAGATTATGTATTTCATTTTCATCATCAATAAAAATAATAATTATTTATTATACTTATTTTTTAATTTAATTAATAAAAAATATCATAAATGTGTTTATTTTTCTATATCTATTTCTATTTTAAAATTTTGTTATCTAACTATGACTTCATGGATTGTCCAATTTGATTTGGATAGTTTAATTGCTTAGTTATCACTTGGATAAAGAATGATTTTGTTTTTGAGTAAGTTTTAAAATATATGGGTTTATATTGTTAAGCGTATTGGGCATAGACCTAATCAATAGCATTTATTAGTGAAAATTAACTCAAATATGGAATTTAATAAGAGGAAATGAGAGTTAATACCTTAAATACAAGAGTTAATGAGAGGGGATTAAATGAGTGACAAGCATGAATTAAAATTACATTTTTCAACCTTCATAATTAGAGATGGACTAAATAACAAATGTGGGCATTTTAGTCAAAAAAATTTCACATCTTCATTCATACCTTTTATAATACATACATACATACATACATACATACATATATATATATATATGGCCTGAATTTTCTAACCCAATCTTAGCCTGCAGCCAACCCATGCAAAAAACTTGGGTTGGGCCAGATGGGGCTGGCTCAAGTTGCAGCCTACTAATAGATTGCCAGCATATCCGGAATCTCATCTCATTGGCTACGCCTTTTAGTGGATAATTAGGATGCCCCAAGATGAAATGATGTTAAAAAACCTATTGCATTTTCTGAAATGCCCATCTCATTACAATGGACAAAAGAAAAGTCAAATTTCTATAGGAGCAACCATGTAACTTTATCAATACTAGAAGGGAAAATATGACTGTAAAATGCAACCCATTTTGATTGTAGGGTCCTTTTTTCACTAAACTAGTTAAGCCCTCCACATGTCTGGTGGGCTTGGGTTGGTATTTTGTTAGAATTTGAATGGACCTGGATTAGCACCTCAAGCCCAAATGCAATGTAAATCCTTTAAATGGGTATCCAATTTGTATTTATAGGAAAGAAAACACCTAATAAACATTGAGGATGTTTGATGTTTGGTATTGTGGTTGTGGTATTGAGTGTCTGTTGTATTTATGCTTTAGAAATCAGGAAAAACGATTGTTTTAGGCGGAACAATGCAACAATGGAAATATCAATATGATTTTTCCTCTCAGTGTGTGTTTTACATAATCTGAGATAAGAAAAAGTACAAAATGTATTTACCCTATTAACCTACCAAAAATAACCCATAGTATCAGTCGTTATTACTAATAAATACATAATGGTATATTTGATATTATATTTCTTAAATAGAAAGAATATTGTACTTTGAATTGGATGGGCAAAATTGTCCATAAAAATAAGATGAATGTTAGGTAATTAAATATCGTGGGTATTTTGGGGAGTACAAATCTGCTGACCGAGAGAGAGATGTTCTCAATATGAGATTGTAGATGTAATTTGCAGTTCTGCAGGGGGTTGATTTTGTGCCTCTACTTTGAGAGTTATGCGAGTAAGAGATTAAATCAGCCCCCCACAATGTCCCACAGTATATCTTCGCCGTTTATTGGGAACATCTCCTGATTATGACATCATCATTTCTGATATTATCATCGAAAAATGTTCCCAATACATGATTGTGGGGGCTGATTTGAACTCGTGAGTAACCATTTAAGATCACCGGCTAGTCTAAATCTTGTGGGCAGACTGGGTGAGCACACTGAATAATCACATAATCATTTTTTCTGGCATTATCATCATCTAAACCTTATCACAATTATATAAAGGTCATTTTCATAATCTTGTTTTGTTATCCCATTCTATTTAATGCCATATTTATTATTAAATTATGAGTGCTTAAATCAATTTTTACTATTTTTCAATCCAATTTAAACACATTTATGGGACATGTGTCAGCAAAACAATTCTATATTTACCGAACGTGCTCACCAAGTGTGCCTACCAAATCCGATCTCGTCATTGGCTGTATATCCTGAAAAGCAATGAAAAGCAATGTAGACATTCTATAATGGCCAAGGCTGCGTTTGGATAAGATCTTGTTGTTTGCTAACCAAGTCATATTAGCACTTAGTCCATTAAAGGAAAGTGATTTTGATCTTATTGACCACTCTAAGACACCCCACAAGATGTTGTATAGGTGGTTGGGTACTTCAATGCCATTCCATAGAAAGTGGATGATTCAGATATTAGGTACTTCCACTTCATTTTGAAGAAAGTGGCTGCTGATTCAATGGCTAGGATCTTCTTCTATGTGATAAAATATTTGAGCTGTGGGTTCATTGTCCAATGGGTTAGATAAGGTCAAACCAGTCGGTGTAGTATGCTGGTCTGATCCGGTTGGAGGCCTGAACCGGGTATAAGATAGGTTGGTCTTGTAAAGTGATTTGTCGCATGGCTTTTGGGCTTTCCGATGGTGGAATTCACTGTGAAAAATCCCACAAGCGAGATTTGGTTAACAGGTTAAGGGCCTGTTTGGGAGGGCTGAAGCTTTGAGAATCATTTTTAATTCATTAAGTTGTTGTAAGAAATTTTCGAAAAAAGAAACTATATTTTTTACCGTAAAATAATTATTTTGCGGTTTTGTCAGATGTGACCCACCTTATATAGCCAAAAGCCGCTAAATGAAAACCCTCTCAAACAAGTACTAGAAACATGAAAAACCTATCTTGCCTTGCTGAAAACTCGGAAAGCTGAATTTTATAGTTTACAAATAAGCATCTTTTAACATATAAGGCCAATAGCCCAATACTTCCAAGTTTTTATTGGCACATGCAAATGCACGTGACAAATTTGAAAATAATGCTTTTCTAGAAGAAAAAACCAAATTAGACCCTGTTTGGGAAGACTTAAACTTTGGTTGAGTTGCTTTAACTAGCATGCTTTGAAGTAAGCAAAAGAAGATTCAACATAGAGCCATCTAAGTGACTGAAAATAGTTAATTTGGGTTCTCCAGATTTTCACCAAACATTGCTTTCTGGGTAAGACCCCACCTCATAAAGACAAAAGCAGCATTGCGAAAGTCCTCCCATCAGCTTTGGTCTTATTGACTTCCTTGACTGGTAGAGCTAACCTGAAAGCCCTCTCAAACAATGGGCCCATTTTGGGAGGGCTGAAGCGTTGATTGAGCTGCTTTCACTGAACCTCTATGAGGAAGCCATCAAAACAAGCTTCACTGAAGAAACCTTTTTTTTGGCTGAGTGACAGCATAGTTAAGCTTTCCAGATTTTTGGCTATCCATGTGGGACCTACATTGCAAAGCAAGCCCCTGCATGAAACATGGTTTTCAAAACCGGACAGGACTAGACAGTCGGCCGGAAAACCAGACAATTCTATTTTACCCTAGAATCGTCTTTTTGGCCAAACACCATTGATTTGGTCAGCAAACCGTTCACCCGGATGATCGATTTGTTCGAACCATCCAATGGTTTTGGCCGATTTTTATTTTTTGTTAGAACGGGCCATCTGTTTGGTTCAAATAGTTAGATCATTCGACCTAAGAACCAGACCCCTGAACGGCTTGTTGTCCAGTTCAGTTTTAAAAACCTTGGCATAAAAGCCCTCCCATATGGACACACATAAGCTTTGAAAGCTGGTTCAGCCAATTGAGAGCGGTCTATCTGAACCCTAAAAACCCAAGTTGGAGTACAACACACGGTCCCTCCTTGTTCCTCAGCGACGTGTAACGTTCAAAGTATGTTATCCAAGGGCTTAAGCTTTTCCATTTCTCTTATTGAGTAACGAGAGAGCATCTTGTCGTTGTCCCCTACTCCCTTACAAGGAAAGCAGGTCAATGCCTATATACCAAACTCTCCCAAATTGGTAAGTTATGATCTGCACTCCTTTTTGCTCCGTGAAAATTGTTTTTAGAATAGAAGGTTTTGAGGGCTAGTTAAACGTGTACGTATTTGTTATGTAAGAGTACAAATAGGGGCCATTTGAGATTGTTTCCCTAGTGCTTGAGAGGTGAAATGAGATAGAAAAACAGGATTATAGATAAACTGAGAGAATGAGTGATAAGAAAAATGCTAGGGAAGTTGAAGTTTGTGGATTGATCAGAGACTTCTGCTTTGGGTTAGAGATGGTCTGGTGGTTGTGTTGGGTTGTGTTGGTGGCTGCAGTGGTGGTGGGAGCTGCCAGTGGTGTCCAAGGAGGCGGTGTTAGCTACGACGGAAGATCGCTGATCGTCGATGGGCAGCAAAAGATGCTCTTCTCTGGTTCTATTCACTATCCTCGTAGCACTCCTGAGGTATTTCATCAAAGCACAAGCTTTCTCTTCTTCCTTCTTCTTCTTTCTCCTTCCTGTGTCTCACACTTTATTGACCCATTCATTAAAATTCTTTGAGGAGGAAGAGTGTCTTAGGTGAGAGTAAGTTGCTAAGTTATAACTTAAGAAATGAAAACAAAAGAAATCAATCAAGTCTCATTGTTTTGAGAAGGTAAGATAAGGTTTGGGGAGAGAAAATCACAAGTTAGGAGTTGTTCTCTCTCTCTCATACACACACCCACCCACCTTTAAAACCCTACATTGAACCATTTGTATTTAGTATAGACTCTTTTCAAACTGAAACAGCTATTTTTGGTTTGATGGTAAATTCGAGAAACAGAAAGTTGAGGGAAAGTTCTTCCCAAACACAACCTTAATGTATATCTTGCTTGAAATCTTGTTGATCTTATTGGGTCCAAGACCAAGTAAGGACCAGCCCATGGGTTTGGATAAAAATAGGCTTGGACCTTTACATAGTATCAGGATTAGTAATACCACTCATGCGAGCTCTCTGTTAAGGGCCTTGGAGTTGGAGATGAAGAGGGGAAAGTGGGAAACAGTGACCATAATCCAGTACCATTCTATTTCTTTCTCTCTTTTTTTTTGTTCCTTTTGTGTAGAACCCTTTTCTGTTCGAACTTTGAAATTGAATTGTGAGTCAATATATATATATATCGTTGACTATTTTGGTGTCTAATCGGTCAACTTTTAAGAAATCAACAAATTGATAAAAAAATGATTATTAAAATCAGTCTTAAATATAACTTTTAGGTAAATTATAATTATTTATTAAATGATTAAAAAAATAAAAAATGGCCAAAAACTATTGAACGGGTCGATGATTTGACTGCCCAGGTTAATGGGTCGTTGATCGATTCAACGGTTTTTGGATAGGGATAAGGATTGGGGTAAAATGGAATCGGTTGCCTGGACGGTTCCCGAGCCGAATGGTCTGACCATTTGGGTCAACGACGGTTTGAAAACCATTGTTTTTTATGCTTTTGGATTTTCACTAAGGTTTTTTTTTTTTTTTTTTTTTTTTGTGGATTAATTCAACGTCATCTTTGTTAGACAGTTTTGTATGCCCTTAGCTTCAATTTTACTGTTGTGTTCCTATGAAGCTATTGGAGTGGATCTATGCCCCATAAAACTAGGTTTTTTTTTTTTTTTTTTTTTTGTGGGCTTTATTCAAGTGTGTGAGGTTCGACGAAAGTATGTTCACTTTTTTCTCATTTTCTACTTTTTTTTTTGTTTGGTCTTCTACTTCAAGATCCTCCAAAATAGTCTAGGGTTTACCATCATTTTATTTTTTCTCTTTTGTTTTTTCTTTGGGTTTTCTTGTGCAATATTTTTTTTTATTTTCTTACTCAATTTTTTTTGATTTTTTTCCTTGGGTTTTTCAATTTGGTGGATTTACTGCCAATTTTTTTTTGTGTTTAAAGTTACTTTGGATTTATCTTTCAAGGTTTTGGAATCCCTCGCAATGTCCACCCTTCCCATGATTATGACTACAAAGTTATTTTGTTTAATTATTGACATCTAGAAAAAATGACCTAGAAACAAAACTGTTATGGCCACCGGTTTTTAGGTCGATGGTTCGACCGTCCAGTTCGAACGAACAACCCGTTTTGACAACAAAAATAAAAAAAATTAAAAATAAAAAATGGCCAAAAACAATTGAACGGGTTGGTGGTTCGATCGCCTAGGTCAATGGGTCGTTGATCGATTAAATGGTTTTTGGCTAGGGATCAGGTTTGGAGTAAAACGGAACCGGTTGCCTGGACGGCTCTCAGGCCGAACGATCCTACTATCTGGGTCAACTAGGAGTTCTCAATGTTAAACAAATGACAACTATGAAGTAGAACTCAAAACTATCATTGTATGATCATGTTCTTATATGAAATGCTTTGCTGAAGCAATATTTAAAAACCAAGCATATGATGATTTCTTTTAAGTCTTTATATGAGTTTCAAGACTTGAGTACTTATAATTGCAAGTTTTTATTAAGAAATCATTGTCTTTTTTAATGTAATAAATAGCAATGTTACAATTCCAATACAGCCCCTGCGGGGCCCCTCCGCTAGTTTCTATTTAAAACACTTGAACGCCAGTTGACATACACTTGGCAATAAATTGATCCGGCTATCCTTGGACTGGTTCTTTCTTTGTTGGGCACAAAATCTATGAATTGGTTCTTGTCTTTGTTATTCCTAGCCAAAGCCAAACAATACAGCTAAACTTAACACCATTGATGCAACTCAGATGTGGCCGTCACTCATATCTAAGGCCAAGGAGGGAGGACTAGACGTAATACAGACCTACGTATTTTGGAGCCAACACGAGCCTCAACCCGGGCAGGTTCTTTCTCTGTCCCCGTATATCTGGAATTACATTGGCACCCCATAGATCGCCCCACAGAACATTCAAACCATGCATTGGGAACATCTCCCAATGACAAATACGGGTCCCAATGCAGGTTCAGATGTGCATGTGGGGTGCGCTGTGTGGGGCGCAGATGTGAATTCGTGCATGTGTTCCAACGATGGTTCTATTTTACAGTATAATTTTGAAGGAAGATATGATCTGGTGAGGTTCATCAAGGAAATCCAAGCACAAGGACTCTATGCAACCCTTAGAATCGGACCCTACATTGAAGCAGAATGGAGCTATGGGTATTCACTCCTTTACTGATTCTAATGTTTTCTACTTGTCTTATACTGGCTCACATGCAAGCATGTTAGAACCCCACCATAAATGGGCCCATTCCTGGGCTGAGCTGCCTGGACTTCAATATTCACCCAACCCTTTTATTTTTCATATCGGGGTGTACTTACTGAAGGAGTTTAACATCCAACATGACCCGGATGCACCTCATCGACCCGAATCCATAATCTAATCAGTTCAGTCTGGTCTTAGTACAAACAAAAGCGGAATGTGTTATTGGTTGTTTGGCCGAACTTGTCCAACCCAAGCAAAACGTGAGGTTCGTGATTCAGGTCAGGAGCCTCAATCCAATTGGAAAAACTTGGGCTGTTTTCATTTTTCTGTATACGAAATGTTATCCAAATTCGGATTTCCTCCTCACAATTTGCACCCGCCTCATAACTCTTTGCAGCCGCACGTGGGCTTATTTGTCTTTTTAGCTAATTCAGGTTATTATTTATCCTTTTGGCTCAGTTTGGAAAGAGTATAAATACGTATAAAATATAAGATTTTGTATATTTTTATTCCTTTCAAACTAAGCTTTTAGGTAAAAAACGTTGATAGTAAACAGGGAAGGAGTATAAATACAAATATATACAGTATAAATACATACAAAATAATACTAAGTATAAGATTTTGCACACTACAAATTTGTATTTATATTCCTTCCTTAAGCTCAGTTTGAAAGGAGTACAAATACAAATATGTAAAGTGCAAAACTTTATATTTTGTATGTATTTATACTGTACACATTTGTATTTGTACTCTTTCTAAACTGAGCCTACTGTGTTTGGTTGTAGTGCAAATTTATTTACACTAGTCCAAATGCATGGGAGTGCAAAAGTAAAAAATGCAAATTCTTGTTTAATTTTGTTTGGGATTTTACTTTATTCTACTTCATATCTTAATTTACTTCATTTATATTGCAATCAAACAAAATAAACTAAAATTTGAAACAAAAATGGGTCAGAATTTACATTCAAATCATTTGCACTGCCATGGTTTTGCACCAATACAAATTTATTTGCATCGTAACCAAACTGTTGGAGATATGGGGTCACTGCAATTTTGGAGGAGAAGCTCTGAGGCGCATCTGAAGACACTGTCTTTAGAACGTTATTTGCCCCCACTCAGTTTTGCTGAGTTTGCTGTTGGGTTACAGGCAAATTTGTTCCCATGATACAATAGAGCCTTGGGCGAGAATCTGCAACCAGCAAAGTTGAAGAGTCTCCAAAGAAACCTTCTATGAGACTGTAGCAGACCGGACTGAGAGAGAGAGAGAGAGAGAGTGAATTTCAAAATTGTGTGATTTGGAGTCTGATTCATAGTCCTTAAATAATTTGTGAAGATGTATGAGGAAAAGGTAAGTGCTGGTTTAGAGAAGGCACCTTGAATAGTCACAATTTCAAACATTGTGACTGTTTAAAAAGTAGTTAATGGTTAGTGACTGTTAACTTTGAATTATGTCTCTTGATCACACCCGATCGAATCGTGACCGTTGATCTCATCAACGGTGATCAACGGTCAGCAATGCACCAAAACCAAAGCCGCTCATCGCGAGCCACACGGGTGCGAGCAAAGTGCACCTCTAAAGCGCCTCATTGCGCCGCACACACGTGCACACATGTGTGAGCGCGCGTTGCGCGGTRTCGAATCCCCATACTCTCTTCTACTAATTCTAAAGAGTGTAAATCAGTTCCTATTGAAATACTGAAAACAAAACTTATAATTTTCCAATGTGGGACAAGTTCAAAACTAGGTTTTTATATGAGAAAAAACTGATTTTTCAATCAAGTGTACAAGGTGCAATTTCTCATGTAATTGACCAATCAAACCCATTGGATTTAATCACTTATGAGATTAAAATCCAACACAAACACAATCCATTTAATAGTGCAATTGCACAAATCGGGTACGTTATGAAGAATTTACGCTGTATCAGAATGTTTTCATTCAAATTTAGCAAATGCTCAACCCAAGCGAAGCATTCTAAAGTTATACCCTTAAATACAACCCGAGCAATTGAGAGGCTTATAGGTTGGTAGGGGTACAACTTTTGGGCAGACTCGAATTGGGCTTTTATCAAAATTTGGATGACCTGATTCAAATACTCGGGCACAAAGCAGTGCAAAATGTTAACTTGGGCCAACCCGAGTTGCATCCTCTCAGGTCTGTGTAGAATGGTTACCTCAAGCTGCTTTTCTCATGAAAGAAGACAACAGAGTTGAGAACAATGTTGTCAGATTTGCGAAAAAAAGGGAACAATGTTGTCAGATTTGGATCACACAGAAAATAAACCGGAAAGGACCGGTTAAATGGCCAGTTAGACCATTCAGTCTATAAGAATTGTGAAAGACTTGGGGCCGAAAACTCACTGGATAACCGGTTCGTCAGTTCCAAGCTTGTTAACACTGGTTGAGAAAAGTTTTTTTTTTCTACCAAAACTTTTTTTTTATATATCATTTGAAGGGCCTAGCAATGGGGGTAGCCCATCCCCAACCCATAACCCCCGCTCCACCTAGGGTGCAGGCGGAATTTAATCCCAAGTCTCCGCTATGACTAGGCAAGAGACCTTACCAACCAGCTAGTTGGCACCTTGCTTCCTCCCTGAACTGTTAAACCAAGCAAAATGGATTTAAGGGCAAACCGGTATTTGCGCAATTGATGACTGAGCTGTATTATKGTGATGCAGAGGTTTACCATTCTGGTTGCATGATGTCCCAGGCATCATTTATCGATCTGATAATGAACCCTTCAAGGTATTTTCCCTCATTATCTTTATCTTTTTTTTTGCTTAAGTTTAATATTAAAAATAGGAGTTTAACTATGATGCATTCACTAATATTGACTACATGTTAAATCCAGATATCAATCAATCACATTAAAGCACTTGCTTTATTTTCACTGATTTGTGTTTCATAAAGTGTACTTTTATGTTTAATAACGTGTACTTACCATTACATTCAACTAATCATATTGTTGCATGGTGCAGTGGATGCATTATAGATTTCGCCTAAGAATAGGGTTAGGGATACCAATTTTCTCCATCCCCATTGAGTACCCGGTTCATAAAATGTACTTTTTATGTTTAATAATATGTATTTACCATCACATTCAACCAATCATGTTGTTGCATGGTGCAGTGGATGCACTATAGATTGCTTTGGTGGGATGGAAAATGAAATCCCAGCCCTGCCCCACCCTAACCCAATTATATGTATTATTCATATTAAATATATATGGTATTATTTATATTATATATATCACAATATATTTAAAATATTATTTATATTTTACAATTTTTCTTTATTTTAAGTAAATTTATTTTAAAAAATACTATTAATTATAATTTATTTGTGAATCAAGTCCTCACGGGGAACCCAACTCCGTCAAGGATCAGGATGGAGGACAATTTTTATCCCCAATGGGATTGGGGTTGAGGATGGAGATTTATTTTAAAATAAGGGTTGGGAATGAGGAATATAATCCCTGCCCCGTTTCCATTCCTAATAGGGGTGCAAGTCAAATGCCCAATTTGATAAGTTTACACTGCATTGGACTTGGCCTGGAAAGAATTAATTTCTCATTTGCATTTACATGCATTTTACACCCAGACAAATGAAAATTGCACTCCAAAAACAAACTTGCTCAACCTAACATGCCCTTCCAATCTWACCCTATAAAACAAGGTCTGAGGCATGCCTTTGTTCTAATGGTTCTTCTATAGAACCAGTGGCGTATACTGCAATTTTTTCTAATGGGGTCATATAATAATAACTTAAAGCTTCATAAATGTCAAAAAGCATTCACCGAAGTTGCAGCTCATGGAGATCTTAGTGCCTGTTTGGAGAGTGTTCACATAGCACCTTCTCGTGTTGTATCAGCCAAGAAACCTAAAAAGTCATGAAATCCTGTTCGGTAAAAAACTGGGAACCAAAAATAGGCTTACATGGGCAACTTTCAAGTGAAGATATAGTACGTAGCTTCTTAGAAGTGGCTCTATCAACACAGCTCAATCATTGCATAATCTCTTCCAAATGGGTTCTTTATATATATAATCTAAAAGATAATTAGTCTAAATCCAAATAAAATACCTAAATTGACCCCATACTTATATTTTTAATTTTTTATTTAACATTACCTGGTTCAGTATTACTATTATTGATCCTAAAAAGCTCAGTTTAGAATAGGGGTGAGCATTATTCAGTTAAAACCAAAAAACCGAATCGAAAATTTTGATTTTGCTTTTTTCGATTCAGTTATTTTGGTTATTTTGATTTTTGAAAATTTTGGTTTCGGTTTTTAGAATTAGAAATTCGGTTAACCAAAAAAATTGAATTAATCAAACTTTGCTATATAACATGTAATATATAATATACAATATGTTACATATAATATATAATGAAATTTGATTTCATAATATATATTATATATTAAATGTTATAATATATATATATATGTATATATATATATATAATAGATAATATTGTATATATTATTGGAATTTGGTTTAACCAAAATCCGAACTAAAAATTTTACTTTCGGTTATTTTGATTTTCTATAATTTGGTTTTGATTCAGTTTTCATTTTTTTAATTTAGTTTTTAAAATTTTGGTTTATTTGATAAATCAAATGATCACCCCCAATTTGGAAAAACTGCTAATACAAAATATATGCAGTGCAAATTTAGAAATATAAAATGCAAGATTTTGCACTGCTCATATATGTTTGTATTTATTCTTTACAAACTTAATTAGCCTTGAAAACATTTTTGCCCTTTTAGATGAAAGAGCGGAGAGAGAGAGAGAGAAGAACAGGGAGAGATGAATATAGAGTAAAATAAATGAATAAAGAGATTAAGAGAGTGTCGGGAGGGACGAAAAATATACATTAGATTTTTTGCATGGTGGTTTCGACGTGAAGGAAGGCAAGTGGGAGAAATGAAATTTTGATAGATAAATAATTAAGTAATTAATAAAAATATTTAAGGGTATTGAGTATTAATGAGCTCAGAAGCCAAAACTTCCTTGACTTATTAGTTATTAATGCTGTGTTTGGTTGCAGTGTAAATTCATTTGCATTGATGCGAAATTATGGCAATGCAAATGCTTTGGATGTAAATTTTGATTTATTTTTGTTTCAAATTTTATCTTATTTTATTTGGTTGCAGACAAATGAAGTAAAATAAGCAAATCCAAATTAAAATAAAATTAAACCAAAATTTACACTTTTTTTTTTCATTTGCACTCTCATACATTTATACTAATACAAATAAAATTGCACCGCAACCAAACACAGCCTATAAGACAAGGTGACAAGTTATTCGGTTCAATCGCGTCAACTGTTATCAAACAGCCCCAACTTTGGAAGTTTTTGCAGTTTTGCCAATATAGTAAATTAAGGCAAGTGCTACTATTTGCAACGTTTTTCATTTCTCATCACATCAAATTCTAATACTTCACCCTTTCTCATGCCTTCAAATTTGAAACTTCAACTTGCCATGCACATTGCAAGCTTAAGTTAAAATAAAAAGGTCAGAAAGATTTATTTTTCTTATTTAGAGATTAAATTATGGCAAAATCTCGATGCATTCATTGAACGGTGCATCAAAGACGTGAGCCAATGATATTTGTTGTTTACGTTTTGTTAAAATAATAAGATGTTTTAACACACTCGGATTTCCTAGTCACTTTTCCTATCCATTCTTTACCCACCATGAATTGGAGCCACACATCTCTATTATGAATTAAGAGATGTGTTTGCAATTCACGGCGGGTAGAGAGTGGATAGGAAAAGTGAGTAAGGAATCTGGGATCGTTTTGACATGATTGATTGAAATCTAAATTTAACGTGCAACCAATATCAGTAATTGCGTCATAGTTTAAATTTTAAATTATTTGGACAACTATTATATATAAGCATTGACATTAAAGGTTATTACTAATATATGATTTAACTTTTATGACTTGGAGGTGAAGTTAAAACAAGTATTTGCATGCTATAGTCAAAATAAACATAATTTAGTGTATAAATTTTCAAAGGAGAATAAGGTTACAAAGTCTCAAGATGAAAATAGTAGATTAAACAACCATCTTATTTATTTGTATAATAATAATTCTCCTCTCCTAAGTACATGCTATAATATAATGTTGACCTAAAAATAGATAAATAAATAAAACAATTTTCCCTAGAAAATTAGATAAAAGATTTAGATGCCACTGCTTTTGACATTTTCTCATCTTTCATTAATTTAGGTTTTATTCCACTTTTGCTATACCCTTTATGGTGTATTAGTTGAGTGGCATGTGAAAATGCACATATAAGAGGAGAGAGATGAGTCGGAAAAGAGAAAAATAAATGGAATAAAATTTTGGGATCATCTTCTTGATATGAGGTTAAGGGAAGTATCAGAATTATATAGCAAAGATAATTGTGGTCAATGCTAGCTTAAAAAAACTAAAAAAGAAATATTGTCGTCAGCTACAAAATTAACACTTCAATTTCTGCATGTTGATTTATTTCTGTAGTGTTACATGCAAAACTTCACAACCAAGATCGTAAACTTGATGAAAGAAGAGAAGTTATATGCTTCACAAGGAGGTCCAATCATACTCTCACAGGTAAGGCTAGGACATGGGTGATTGGTAGCATCTTCTTCTTCTTCTTCTGCCGCTGCTTGTTTAATGGGTTTGAGAATTGAATTTTTGCATAGATTGAGAATGAATACAAGAATGTGGAAGGATCTTTCCATGAGAAAGGACCAGCTTATGTCCGCTGGGCTGCACAAATGGCAGTGGGGCTCCAAACTGGGGTCCCATGGGTGATGTGCAAGCAAGATGATGCTCCTGATCCAGTGGTTAGTACTCTACTTTCTTATAAATTCATCACCCTTTGAACTTCTAGATGGTTTTAATTTGCCTTTTGGCTATTACAGTCTCATTCTAGTTAACTTCACTATGTGCAGATCAATGCATGCAATGGGATGATGTGTGGACAGACATTTGCAGGGCCCAATTCACCTAATAAGCCATCAATATGGACAGAAAATTGGACTTCTTTGTATGTCTTCACTTAATGACCCACTGTGTATTGTGTTAAAGTGATGTTCTTTACTGTTTTGTTTGTTTGGTACAAATGAAGTTGCTTATTTAATTATTTCATGCTTTGGATTAACTAATACCCTTTTCTTTTTTCTGTGTTCCTTCCATCTAAGCTTTCAAGTATTTGGTGGTAAACCTTACATAAGGTCTGCTGAAGATATTGCCTTTCATGTTGCACTTTTTATTGCTGCAAAGAAGGGAAGTTATATAAACTATTACATGGTATGATGCTTTTAATCTTTAACAACCAACTGTTTTTTGGCCTTTTTCTATCATTTTAAGGGATTGTGATATGCAAGTGGGGGCAGCAATGGAGGTCTTGTTGGAAAATTCCCAACCTAATTTGAATCTGAATCTGATTTTAAATCATCTTTTTGTCAGGCTACTTGTTATATCAGAATCCAATAAATCATGACAGAAAACACAAATATAGTGAAAAGCACAATGTTTACTGTGGTTCAAGAATTTGTGCCTACATCCATAGAAGATCCTTTCAAAATTCAATTTTCTAATTCAATTGAATACAGACCTTGTAAAACTCAGTTTTTATATCACCAAATCAGGTTTCTCAATGCTTTCCAAATTTGAATACAACTGAGAAATACTCTTTGGCCCAATACTCCTGTATGGATTATGTATAGTCAAATTTTGCATACTGGGAGTACTTTTTGTCCCTGTTTTTCTTGTAATAGGGGGTCTGGATCTCCTATACTTTTCTCCTGCATTTACATTCTGTCTGTGATAGCTGAGACTGAATGGAAGTTCAAGACAAAGGTGTAGGAGATCCAGAGTTTGTAACAGGTTTCTCCTGCATTAACTGGGTTAGTTTGTAAAATGCCAGGTTGGGTTGGGTAAGGGGAAGGTTATTCTAAATCAGGCTAATAACTGTCAAATCTGAACCCTTCTGCAAAGGAGCCAAGAATTGTCATCTCTTTTACATATGTTAAACATGTGTTTCACTAGTACAAGATACCTATCAGAGATGGTTTAGTTTTGACTTATATTTGTACATAAATGTATCTGACGTTACTACAACTCTATATGTATAGTATCATGGAGGAACAAATTTTGGGAGAACAGGCTCTGCTTATGTAACAACAAGTTATTATGATCAAGCTCCTCTTGATGAGTATGGTAGGAGACTAGCATTTTGTATCTTATAACTTAACTATATCCCTTTTTCTCTTTTTGATTAAAACCCAAACTTTGTTGTGAAAAAGGATAAAAAGAGAATTCAATTCATCTATTTGACAAATGTAGGTTTGGTTAGGCAACCAAAATGGGGCCATCTCAAGGAATTGCATTCTGCAATAAAGTTATGCACTGAACCACTGCTTTGGGGAACACACACTAACTTTTCATTAGGAAATCTACAAGAGGTGAGAACTAAGGAAAGTGACCTATGATCTATTATTACATTTATTATTGTTCCCTCTCTCTCTCTCTCTCTCACCCTCTGTGAATGCACAGTAATAACTTTTTSTATCCACTTCTGTTAAGGCTCATATTTTCCAAGGAGAATCAGGAGAATGTTCTGCGTTTCTGGTAAACAATGATGCAGTAATTGCTAAAGTGAACTTCCAGAATTTATCATATGAGCTACCTCAACAATCAATTAGTACTTTACCAGATTGCAAGAATGTAGTGTTCAACACAAGAAAGGTGACACCCCCCTCCCCCAATGATCTTAAGTTTGGGTTGAGCCATTATCTCAATTTTGAACAAATAACTCTGCAATTTGGCAGTTATTATTTGCTCTAAATCCAAGTAATTATATTAAAGCTAGGAATATGATTCTTTTCCCTTTACTATTTCAACAGGTAAGCACACAGTATAGTGCAAGATCAACTGAGTTAAGCCAAAAGTTTGACTCATCTGATCAGTGGAAGGAATTTAGGGAGGTTATTCCCAAATTTGAGGAAACATCAATAACTGCAGATATGCTATTAGATCACATGGATGCAACCAAAGATGTATCTGACTATCTTTGGTACACTTTCAGGTAAAGAACAATTACATCAATAATTTATCTTATAAAACATATCAATACATTATAGTCATTTATGTTTAGCATGGTTTGTTTTCTATCTACAACATACTACTATATTAAGAGACACTACATGAAAAATTATAAATATCAGCAGTTTAGAAAGTGTTGAGACCTGATTACTGATGTTACTTTTAGATATAACAATGCAGCTTTCAGAATAACTCCTCTGATGATCAGTCTTTGCTTCAAGTTGACTCCCTTGGACATGTTGTTCATGCTTTTCTCAACAAGACATACATTGGTAAGTAGAAATTATCCATAACTTCCTTTTTTTACAACAATTGGAAACTTAGCTTCACTGTTATTGGCCATAAATTCAGGATTATATCCAATTGAGACATTGAAAGTAGAAATGTTTTTTTTTTTTTTTGCTTATGTGTTTTGACAGCTCTGTTTAAGTAGTTCGAACCAGTAGAGAGTAAGAGAGAAAGAAGAAGAAGAACAGYCGAATCTGATGGCATAAACCCTATCAGTCGACCCTAATATGGATTAACCTCTAATTAGTTGTGCAAAGACTAAACTGCCCCCCACTTAAGTATAGGACAGGAAGTCTCTATTAAAACTACCACATAAGCACATAATAGAAATAAAATGACTAATCTACCCTTATTCGGCTAGCTCTAACACTCCCCCTCAAGCTAGAGAATATATGTCATATAATCCCAGCTTGTTACATATATAGTTCACTCTCCTTGAGCTTAAGCCTTTTGTAAAAAAATCTACCCATTGATCACCTGAGCCCACATGTTCTGTGCTTATCTCTCTAGTAAGGATCTTCTCTCTCACAAAGTGGCAATCAATCTCTATGTGTTTTGTTCTCTCATGAAAAACAGGGTTAGATGAGATGTGGAGTGCAGCTTGATTGTCACAGTACAATTTCATAGGTCTATTCATGGAGAACCCAATTTCTTGTAGGAGATTCCTCAGCCATACTAATTCACATGTAGTGTGTGCCATGGCTCTGTATTCGGTTTTAGCACTGCTCTTTGCCACAACCATCTGCTTCTTACTCTTCTATGTCACAAGATTTCCTTCAAGAAATGTGCAGTAACCTGTAGTAGATCTTCTATCAGACACAGAGCCTATCCAATTTGCATCTGTATACCCAATTACCTCAAGTCTTCCTCCTGGTTTGTACAATAACCCACAGCCTGGAGCTCCCTTTAGGTACCTTACAATTCTAAGAACTGCATCCTAGTGAGGTATCCGAGAGTTCTACAAAACTTGGCTCACCACACTGACTGTAAAGGAGATGTCTGGTCTCGTGATAGTCAAATAGTTCAGCTTCCCCACTAACCGTCTATACCTTCCAGGATCATCAAATTTCCCTTGTATCACTACTCAACTTAGCATTTGGCTCCATGGGAGTTTCAGCCGGTTTTGCACCTAACAGCCTTGTTTCATCTAGCATATCAAGAACATATTTTCTTTGGCACAGGTTTACACCTTGTTTTGATCTAGCAACTTCTATACCCAAGAAATACTTCAATGTCCCAAGGTCTTTTGTTTGAAAATGGTTTTGTAGAAAGACCTTTAGTTTATCGATCCCCAATTTGTCACTACCAGTTATGACAATATCATCCACATAGACCACTAGTAAAATCTTTTTGGCTTCTGAATCATAGTTGAACACCGAGTGGTCAACCTAGCATTGTTTCATTCCAAAATTCTTCACCACTTTACTAAACTTTTCAAACCAAGCACGAGGCGATTGTTTCAACCCATAAATTACCCTTTTCAGTCTGCACACCTTACCATCCTCCCCGGAGAAACAAACCCAGGTGGTTGCTCCATATATACCTCCTCCATAAGGTCACCATGAAGGAAGGCATTTTTAATGTCAAGTTGAAACAATGGCCAATCATACATAACTGCCAGGGAAATTAAGAAACGGGCAGAGCCAATCTTAGCCACTGGAGAGAAGGTCTCCATATAGTCCACCCCATACAACTGTGAATAACCTTTAGCAACAAGTCTGGCCTTCAGACGCTCCACGCTACCATCCGACAAGTATTTAACAGTATACACCCATTTACAACCCACAACATGCTTACCGTGAGGAAGAGTAGTGAGCTCCCACGTTTGAGTATGCTGAAGGGCAAAGAGTTTCTCCTCTATTGCCTACCGCCACTCAGGTGAGCTAAGAGCCTCTTGGACATTCTTAGGTATAGAAATAGATGACAACAACGAAACAAACTGATGATGTGAAGCGGAAAGGCGAGAGACTAAAACAAAATTGGAAATGGGACGGAGGGTACAACTATGTTTACCTTTCCGTAAAGCAATGGGAAGATCAAGTCCTGAAGGTTTTGGTACAAGAGCAACAACCGGATCCGCAGACAAGGTAGAAGCTGGAGGAGGAGCCTGTGTCTGTTGATGAGTATACACGTGCCAGATTGGTGGTCGTTCAGTAGGGATCTGCACTGGAGGAGGTGAATGGTCAACTCCAACTGGAACAACCGAAACGGGATCACTGACTGGAAGAGGAAGAGGAAGCAAAGGTGGAGACACCAATGCTTCAGTTCCTGAGAAGAAGGGGACAAACTCAAAAAATGTGACATTAGGACAGACATAGCACTTCCGAGTAATGGGATTGTAACACTTGTACCCTTTTTGAGTCTGAGAGTAGCCAAGAAAGACACACTTAATAGAGCGTGCATCCAGCTTGTCTATCCTAGGACTCAGATTGTCAACAAAGCACACACAACCAAAGATGTGGGGTGTTAATGGAAAGGGAGAGAAGGTGGGGAACAAAATAGAAAAGGGAGACYGACCATGAAGAATGAAGGAGGGCATCCGATTAATAAGGAAACACGCAGTAAGTACAACATCACTCCAAAATCATTTAGGAACACTCATATGATGGAGAATAGACCAGGCAATTTCAAGAAGATGACGGTTCTTTCGTTCAACCACCCCATTTTGTTGAGGAGTGGATGCACATGAAGTTTGATGAGTGACGCCATGCTGTTCTAAGTACTGTTGAAAGGAAGTAAGAAAGTATTCACGACCGTTATCTGAATGAAGAACTTTGATTGGAACACCAAATTGTGTATGTATTTCAGCATAGAATTTTTGAAAAATGGAAAATAATTCACTTATTTTTTTCATTAAATAAATCCATGTCATCCTTGAACAATCATCGATAAAAGTGACAAAATACTTGTAACCATTATAAGTCTCTATTTTAATCGAACCCCAAACATCTGAATGAACCAAAGCAAAAGGACTCAACATACGACTTTCAACTCTAGGACTGAAGGGAACACGATGATGTTTCCCATACTGACATGACTCATACAATAAAGACAACAAATGACTCAAGGACGGAACCAGTATCTTGAGTGCCTTGAGAGATGGATGTCCCAGTCAACAATGCCACTGTAGAGGAGTGAGTGAAGTCTGAGGTGCAACTGACGATCCACCACCGTCAAAGGTAATACAATCCACCAGCCTCATGCTCCCCACCAATCTTCTTCCCCGTCTTGAGATCCTGAAAAACACAAAAGGAAAGGAAAATGTAATAGAGCAATTAAGAGTATTGGTTAATTTACTAACAGAAATAAGATTGAATGGAAACTTAGGGACTATAAAACAGATGATAAAGAAAGAGAAGTCGTGTCACCATTACCAACACCACAAATGGGAGAAGAGGAACCGTTGGTAAGGGTAATAGTTTGAGATGTGGAAGTTTCGGAGAGGGAAGAGAACACACCTGGAGTCTCGATCATGTGATTAGATGCTCTAGAGTCAATAATCCATGGAGAGGGTTTGGATGCCAGACAAGCTATACCTGAGTAGGCAAGGGTGGCTGTAGTATGCTGTGAAGTAGCCTGGAGAAACCTCTCATACTCATCACACGGTACACTCACCATATCTTTCCCGGAAAYAGATGTAGATGTGGAAGGTGTTAGATCTGCTTGTTGGTTATCACTAACATCAACCCCACCAGCTACTACATGATTAGTCCATGTAGGAGGAGGGCCATGGAGATAATAATAGAAACTCATCGAATGTCCGTCCCTGCCATAATGGGTACAATTCCTTGTAGAGTTACTTTTTCCTTTACCACGGATGGGAGAAGAGGAACCGTTGGCAAGGGTAACAGTTTGAGATGTGAAAGTTTCAGAGAGGGAAGAGAACACACATGGAGTCTCGATCATGTGATCAGATGCTCCAGAGTCAATAATCCATGGAGAGGGTTTGGATGCCAGACAAGCTATACCTGAGTAGGCAAGGGTGGTTGCAGTATGCTGTGAAGTAGCTTGGAGAAACCTTTCATACTCATCACATGGTACACTCACCATATCCTTCCTGGAAACAGATGTAGATGTAGAAGGTGTTAGATCTGCCTATTGGTTATCACTGACATCAACCCCACCAGCTACTACATGATTAGCCCATGTAGAAAGAGGGCCATGGGGATCATAACAGAAATTCACTGAATGTTCGTCCCTGCCACAATGGGTACACTTCCTTGTAGAGTTACTTTTTCCTTTACCACGGCCTCCCCTTGAGTCACGACCACCACCACGGCCAAATACGGAACCATCACGACCTCCTCGGGAGACATGTCCTCCCCCTCTAGTACCACGTTCACCTCCTCTAGCTATCACAAATGTTGATCTGCCAGACTATGTGGGACTCTCTGTAGATCCCAAAGAAATCATACGAAGCCGTGCAAAAACTTCCTCAAGTGAAGGAAGAGTAGAGCCTCCTAATATTTGGGCCCTAACTGGTTCATATTCTGATTTCAACCCCACTAAGAACCTAGTGACATCTAGTTGTTCCCTCTATTGTTGTTGGACCTTAACATCTGGAGTGAGGGGATGATAGACATTGAGTTCATTTCTGAGGTTCTTCATACTGGCATAGTACTCTTCTAGGGTATTATTCCCTTGCTGCAGATCGAAATACTCCTGATAGAGTTGATATACCCATGTAGTATTATCTTGCTCAGAATAAAGCTTCTTGGCATGTTCCCATATGTCCTTAGTTGTATCTAAGAACATAAAGTTGGCACTTATTTTGGGTTCCATACTATTTCATAACCATGTCATGATTTGGGCATCTTCCTGTTCCCAGTCATCAAACCCTGGAGAGTCAGCTGATGGTTTATCTTCCTTCACATGTTTCACTTTCCTCTTTACCTTGAGAAAAACTTCCACTGACTTGGCCCATGGCGCATAATTCTCACCATTAAGTTTAATGGATGTCATTTGCACACCCAAATAGTCGGAGGGGATCATCACACTCGGTTTCTGATCACTGGAACCATCTCCCGTTGCTGCCATTATGTCCCCCACTGCTATCTCTAATGTTGAACTCTCAGTCACCAACCAACTACTACTGTCAAGGCAACACTACAACACACTGATAACAATCTCACAACTAGTTACAATCAACAACTTGATGTAGGCTAACATTAAGGTTAAGAACTGGGTGTTTTGACCAGATTCGGCTACCATCCAGATTAGAACATTGATGAAAGCTACTAGGCTGAGGTATTCGACCACTTCTTTCAGCACAATTTTTTTTTGTTCACACCACTACTACATCCCAGAAATATTAGGCACCATTACAACAACACAACACTCAAGAAACCACACACACACACAAAAAAAAAAATTATGTTCACACCACTACTGACAACCCAGAAATAGTAGTCACCATGACAACAATGCAACAACTCGAGAAACCACACACAAACCCTCTTGAAATTGTTCAGTAGAGGGTAAACACCACAAGCACCACCACACGACTAGGGCTGTCACACATGGTGACAGCAGTATTAGGCTGATATCCTAGGGTTGCCGAACATTCCTAATACATGTAATAGGGATTGCGACAGTCCTAAAACAAAAAATAAATAACAGATGCTGCAGCTATCAGATTGTGTACCTCAGATTCGCAGCCCAGAGAAGAAGAAGAAGGAAAAGAAGAGAGAGAACTTGAAGCCGTAGGAAGGAAATCTTGAAGTCACAGCCTTCTTCTCCTTCATTTATGGCTCTGATACCATGTTTTGACAGCTCTGTTTAAGTAGTTCGAACCAGTAGAGAGTAAGAGAGAAAGAAGAGGAAGAAGAAGAAGAAGAAGAAGAAGGAAGAAGAAGAAGAACAGTCAAATCTGATAGCATAAACCCTATCAGTCGACCCTAATATGGATTAACCTCTAATTAGTTGTACAAAGACTAAACTGCCCCCCACTTAAGTATGTGATAGGAAGTCTCTATTAAAACTGTCACACAAGTACATAACTTAACAGAAATAGAATGATTAATCTACCCTTATTCGGCTAGCTCTAACAGTATTTATAGGTCAGAAGACATTATTTATACATCTTTACTATGATATWTGGAAGAAAATAATTTATATTTGCTTGTTAACCATATACACATTTATAAATTAACTTTAGAATGGATGTATTCAATCGAGTTGTTTTGCAGTACTATTCTTACAACAAAATCTTGACAATGGATAATTTTCTTTTCCTTTTTCTGGGTTATTCTCTAGGGTCTGCACATGGAAGTTATAAAAATCCAGGATCTAGCCTTAATATTTCAATCTCATTAAGTAATGGGATGACTGATGTTTCACTATTAAGTGTCATGGTTGGATTACCGGTAATCTCTCTCTCTCCCTCTCATCTCTTTCTCCTCCCTCCCTCTTCCCTCAGACAATTTCCTATAATTATCAATTAACTCGCTACTTTTATTCACCATATTAAGAATTCAGGAGCATATCTTGAGCATAGAGTTGCTGGATTACGTGGAGTGAAAATTCAAGGCATTGGAAATGGATCTCAAGATTTCTCTAAGTACCAATGGGGATATCAGGTTATTTCTTCAACTAATAAATGAGAAAACTTTAATACATTGAAGAATGTGCATGACCATCCTAATTAATCTAAATTGAATGCTTACTTTTGATTCTGCATTCAAGGTTTTAAAATTTTTCCAATATTTTATGTAATTTTGGAAAGATTTTAGGCAAAACTATGGTTTCCTTTAGCTTTGATGTAATTGAATTCATCATATTTTATTCCCAGATTTCTTAAATACGTGCATGTTAAATGAAATATGCATGATCCATAAACCATTGTGCTAAAGAAATCACAAACACAGAACAAACCACAAAATTTAACATGGTTCAGCAATTTGTTGAATAAACCCTTGTGAAATGTCACTTTCATTCAATGCTTATGTTATCTATTTAATCAATGTCATGCAGGTGGGGCTAGTGGGGGAAAAGTTTCGAGCATACAATGAAGAAAGCTCCAGTGAAGTTCAATGGAACAATCTTGGAACCTACAAACCACCCCTTACATGGTATAAGGTACAATTTTAATTTAAGTTTCACTTCTGTTATTGTTTTAGTTTTAGTGACCTTTCAAATGCATAATATGGAGGAAAAGTAACAATAATGTTGATTTATTAGTCAATTATTCTAACACAACATTAAATGAAAAAAACATTCATAATTATGTTAATCAGGTTTAACTCATTTATCCTGTCAACATTCAAAAGTGAGAAGAGAAAACTGATTATTATCAATTATTCCAAATTCTATGACACTGCTTGACTTATATTTCATAAAATTTTTAAAAAGATTCACTTGCGGCTGTGACCCATTTACACAAATTGGATTCATACTAACCATATTCTACAAAATAGTTTTAAGTACAGCTATGCTATACAGAGTAGAGTGTTGGGCATTCAACAAACAAAATGTGCAAAAAATGAATGTAGCAGAAATGCGTATGCCGAGATGGATGAATGGAAAAAAATAGAAAGAATAGTTTTAGAAATAAAGTCATTTGAAGGAACCTAGAAGTAGCTCTAATAGGTGATAAATGAGAGAAAGTTTACTAAGATGATTTGTTCAAGTGAATAGAAGGCTATTGTCAACACCCATAAGAAGTGTTCTTTTGCAAGTTGAAGGGTTTGGAACTTAAAAGGGCTAAGGGTAGACCAAAAGGGACATGGGTTGAGTTAGTAAGAAATGATCTAATCGCCCATAATTTAGCAATGGATATGGCACTAAACAGAACAGATGGAAAAATGGGATTCATGTAGCCGACTCCGTGTAATTAGGATAAGGCTTGGCTGGTGATGATGATGAGATTCATTCTAATCATTTGTAAATTAATTGACAACTTGGCAGACTACATTTGATGCACCAGCTGGAGATGATCCAGTTGTTCTAAACTTGAGCACTATGAGCAAAGGTGAAGTTTGGGTTAATGGCCAAAGCATCGGTCGTTATTGGGTCTCATTTCACACTGACGGAGGAGTTCCTTCTCAGGCATTGTATGTACATGAAGCTCTCTCTCTCTCTCTTCTATTACTTTCAGTCTGTTTTACAGGTTACAGATTTAATATTTTTGTTGTTAATACTAATGTTCCATATTGTTTTTTAGGTACCATGTGCCTCGGTCATTTATCAAACCTTCAGGGAACCTCCTGGTCCTGTTAGAAGAATTTGGTGGGGACCCTCTTCATATCACCTTGGACACTGTTACAATCTCTAAAGTATGTGGACATGTGTCAGAATCTCATTTGCCCCCAGTGGCTTCATGGGGTGGTGGACAACACAAAACACACCATAAAAGGAGAAGTGTTCAAATTGAATGTCCTCATGGAAGGATCATCTCAAAGATTTTATTTGCAAGCTTTGGAAACCCGTCTGGTGACTGTAAAAGTTATGCCATTGGAAGTTGTCACTCCTCTAATTCCAAAGCAGTTGTTGAGAAGGTAAGTGCTCTGGCTCTATATATTCTGCTTCTATTAATTCTCTTTTTTATAAAGATGATCAAGATTCGAGTCTGAATATTTAAAATAATTTCCTTTTATGATGCTATTTCAGATGATATTTCACCTGAAAATCTGAATTTTTAATTGTTTTCCTTGCAATAAATTTTCAGGCTTGTTTAGGGAGAAGGCACTGCTCTATTCCTCAGTCAATCAAGGCATTTGGTGGGGATCCATGTTCAGGCACTCCAAAAGCTCTATTGGTGGATGCAAAATGTATATAAAATTGTCCTACCATACAAGAACCTGTATAATAGGATCAGTTATTTCAACTCATCCTGATAAGATCTTATTAAATCATTTAGCTTATTAATAAAAATCTTCTTCCATATATTACCAGAAGATATTTGGTTAAACCAATGCTTGTAATGACCTGTTCTTAGCCTTCCACTCAGAAAAGGGGCTAAATTACCCAGGGGGGCTAAATGAATTTTAGGGTAAACTACAAACATCCACCCTGTACTTGGGGGGTAGTGGCACTTAAACTCTCAAACTTTGTTTTGCAACAGAGACCCCTTGAATTTCTAGATTCTAGCACTTTGTCCCCTGTTGTTACTATTCCTTTAAGCAATTCTAAAACCCCAAACTACCATTATGTTTTTTTATAAAACCATTTTGCCCTTTTTAGCTTAGGGGGTGTTCTATACCCAGCTATAAAAAGTGTGGTGTGTTAATGTGTTTGAAATGATAGGCTTTGGAACTCATTGCACCTCTAGCAATGTTCTAACATATGTTGGTTTGGTGTGTTCTAAAGCATTGGAAAATAAATATAGAAATAGTTTTGTAAAAATATTCAAAGTCAATGTTTATTGAGTGTTCCAAGGTGTGGTGTGTTTTGGTATAGAGATTTTGGTTTGTTCCAAAATTTGCAATATTTTATGCTTTAGAACACACCATGGCTAAAAAGAACAAATATTTTCTGTGGCATATTCCAAAACCAAATGAAATGGGTATCTACCACAATACTGAACACTAGCTTAGTGTTTCTAAAGACCTAACTCTCATCTGTTTCTCTCAGCTTTCTTTCAACAAAATTCATCTTGAAACACCCTTAGAGCAATTTGTCCTTTAAAATTGTTATTTTCATCATTTACATGGTGGCCATCTGTAATTTTCCCTAAATTTTGATTTAGGGAAAAATCAACTTACTTTGTGGGTCCTACTTTAACTTCAAATTCATGTTGTTTCATAAATTAGAGTAATGTTTGATCCAAATTTGATCCAGTTAGTATAGTGGTGGTTTGAATTTGATCTATTTATAATTAGATCAAATACGGATCCACTCCTATCTGATTTGATTTGATTTAAATGTTTATATGCTTATATAATATAAAGAGAAAATTATAGATAGGTATCTTATACTTTGGGATAGTGACATTTAAGGACCTTGACTTTCAAGTGCAACAACCAAGTACCTTTAACTTTCAAAAATAAACACTCGAGTCTGGCTGTTAGCATTCCACCAGTTATCTTCTGCACTTGATGTTATATGTGCCTTGAAACATTTCAAAATCACAAAATTACCCTTTACATATTTTATGAGACCGTTTTATGAAGGACTCTTTCAAGTTCTACCAAACTGACCTTGTATCAAAATCTGACCATT
Organism: Nelumbo nucifera; assembly: GCF_000365185.1. The sequence goes on from NW_010729129.1 coordinate 1,322,575, forward strand.
CTCCAACACCAGCTCAACAAATTCATCTTCAGGACTACATAAAAAGAATTTGGGGTCCATTTGTTTGCAGTAGGAATCGGAATCAAAATTTGTTGGAGTTGGAATGGTCTATTCCCACTGTTTGTTTGGTTTAAATAGGAATTGAAATGGGAATTAAAATCAGCTGGAATGAGATTTCATTCTCAAGGGAGGGGTGAGAGAATGGCCATTCCTTTAAATGGCGGAATGCCATCCCACCAAGAATGGGATTGAGATTCTGATTCTACCCAATCAAACGATTGGAATTGGAAGGTTCATTCCAATTCTAATTCCAAACCCCTATTCCTGTGAATCAAACATGCCCTTAAAATGAGAAATTTGATAATTTTACCACTCATCATAATCGGGTTGGACCAGACCTAGGCCCAAAATTTATGATGATGAGCTTTCAACAAAAGGAACATGGCGCCTATAATTTCTTTACCTCTTACCTCTTAGTATGCCTACACAAAAGTCTCTCCACATGTAATCGTAAGTGGTAGTAAGTTGCATCGTAGTTACAAGATTAATTTCTGCCAAGTGAATTTTGGTTCAAACTTCACACAAATGGAGCTTCAAAGTGTAATCATAGATTTATCCAATTCGTAAAGTTTAATGTATGTTTTGAATAAGCAATAATTTTTCGAATTTTTAGTATGATATTTCATACATAGGCATGTCAGGATGGGCACTGTTGTTGCAAAATGGTAACTCAATATCTGAAATTGATTGGATAAAAACGAAAGAAAAAAAAAATACAATACAGATGAGCTCAATTAGGGGTGGATAAGATTGAGCTTTTTACAAGTTATCCGAGCTCAACTCATGAAAAATTCAATTTGACTTTGTTTAAATTGAGCTTCAAGCCAAACTTGAACCCAGCTTGTGAAGCTCCCCTACTCAAGGTTATATCATGTATAATATTTTTTTTTTTAATATTTATAACAGTAAATAATTTTTAATGTTTATATGTATGATTTTTTTATATTTTATATAACACTTGACTCATTATCAAGCTTAAGCTGAGACGAATTTGAACGTATGAGCTTTTGAGTTGAGCTGAATTCGAGCTCATGTTTTAAGTTTGACCCCAAAGTCGAGTGTCATGTTTTTTCACGGAGATAAAGCTCAAATAGCTGCATATTTAACTTGGCTCAAATCCAGTCCACTCCTAAACTCAAAAAAACACACAAAACTTATGTGGTTTAGCATATACCTTATTTTTTCAGGCAGGGGCGGAGCCAAGTATATTGGTGGGGGTCCTTGCCCCCACCCCCCACCATTATCTATGGTTACTAATGGGAGGTTGGGTCAAAAATGTAATAAACTGGGTCCTTCCCCTCCCTCTTTCTGCTCCCTACCTCATTTTCTTGTTCAACTTAGCACCCCCAAAAGATAATTCCTCGCTCCACCACTGTTTACATGTGATGGAAGAGTAGAAATCCACTACAGAAACAGCAAGGAAATGTACAATGGTTGAGAAGCCTTTCTCTCATACAGAAAACCCTAAGCCTAGGAGTGCAAGTCAGGCAAGCTGGTCGGATTTTGGCCGAACCCTAAGAATTGGACATAAAGCCCAAGCTTGGCCCAGGCCCAAGGTCAAAACTGTATTATCCAATCTATGCCCAACCCACACTAAAATTTGACTCATTTGGGTTGGGGTCAGCGACACTAAAAGTTGATATACATGTATGTATGTATGTATATATGTATGTATGCATATATGCTCAAGTTAGGCTTGGGATACCTGAGGGCTAAGTTTAAGTCCGGACCAAAAAAATTAAAAATCCCGAACATTTGGGCTAGGCACAGGCCATCTAAAATTATAGACTAAGTTGGTTCGAGCTCGAATTGGGCCTGCCCAAGTTGCACCCCTACATAAACTCAAATACACCTCAACTCTCACTCTCAAACTTGCTCTATCTTTATGTGCAAATCAAAAGATACATAAAAGAAAAAACCTTGATAGCATAACATAACATATTCAAGTTGGACCTCAATTAGGGGTGGATTCAAGACAATTAGGCTTGCAAGCTTAAGCTTCATTAAGTTCAAGCTTAGYTTGATTAGCAAATCATCTTATATATTAGGCTTTATCTTGGCTTGAATCTTGATTTAGACTGAGCTAAATCAAAATTTTCATGAGTCGAGCTCGAATAATTCGTAAAAAGCTCAATTTTTGTCTACTAACCTCAATGAAAATTTCCCTTTGGGTTTTTCTCCACAAATGCAGGTTAAATCATGGATTGGGCCACAACAAAGAATTCAAGGCACAACTTGACAAAAACCATTAAAATGCCTACACTCAACATTTATAGTTTCCAAGACCCTCAATATGATATGATATGCACAATAGGGGTGCCCATGGTTGGGTTAACCAATTGAACTCTTTTTTGAAATTGAATAGGTACCGCCAGTTTTTGTGATTCCTCAAATTGAAACCGAACCAATACAATCAGTTAACTGGTTGACCAGTTTTGGTTTTTACCATTTTGGTTCTTCGATTTTAATTTTTTTATATTTATAATATATATTATAAATAAATATATACTAATATAATAGAATATATATTATTATATTATAAATATATATTTATATACATAATTCATATATATATATATATATATATGTAGATATTATAATATATAGATAATATATGATATATCTATACTATATTATAAAGCGATTAGGCCTCACGTTAGAAGCCCTCTCCTTTCTCCCTTATCCCTTCCTAGCTCTCTCTCTCTCTCTCTCATTCCTTTTCTTCCCTACCCAGCCCACCCATTAAGCCATGTGGCAAGGGAGTTAGTTATCAAGGAAAGAAAGAGAGATTTGATTTTATAATATCTAGCCAAGTGGTAGCACTATCCCCCACCTTCCCCTAAATTATCTCTAATTCCTATTTATCTATAAAATTATCTCTAATTAGGTAGAGAGTTTCTCTCCTAAATTATCTCTAATTCCTATTTATCCTCTCTCACTTTTGATTTATATCTATCTAAAGAAAGTTTGAATTAAAAAATTTAAGATTTATTTAAATATTATAATGAAATTATGTAACAATTTTAAAATATTTACTAGCAGGGACCCATGCGATGCACGGGAAAATCTGAAAGATTTAATAATTTTATTTTTCATTTAATGTTGATTTATAAAAAAATWATTATTATTAATTGAATATGAACAAATATTTTTTAACAAATTTAGTTTTATTAATAATTTGTAGTAATCTTAATAATTTGTAGTAATCTTAATAATTTTTGTTCTTTTAATTATTTTTAAATGAAATTTTGATTAATTTTAAATAAATAAAAATAATTATAAAAGCTAACATTTTTATTAATTTCACTAATAATTAACAATTATATAGGAATGACAACAGGGTGGGTTCAAGGCAAGGCACCCCATCCCTTTCAACTACCCCATAGTCAAGACACTCTACCCCATCCCCAGTGTCACGCGGGTTCAGGGCAAGGTAACCACTCCTCAATGTCGGGCGAGTTCAGGGGCAAGGCACCCCACTCCTCATCAAGGATGGAGAATCCTCGAATTTCCATGCCCTATYCCCAGTATTAGGCGGGTTCAAGTAGAGGTGTGAATTGGGTCATGCTAGGTCAACACAACACGACACGCATGTGGCCCGCACAAAGTGCTAGTCGTGCCGTGTTGGCTCATGAGGCATCTCGGGCCATGCCTCCCTCCTCTAGGATAATTTGGGGGGTCAGTTCGGCACAACTCACGGCTTGAGCCTGCACGGGCCTATGCCGTGCCGTGGGTCGGGCAGGTCCATGGGTCGGGCCTTGGGCCAGGCCATGCCGTAGACCAAGCCAACCTCAAGGCAAGGCACCCAGTCCCCATCCAAGGTTTTTAAAATTGGACCAGATAGGGAACTGTTCTGGGGTCGAACGGTTTGACTATTCAGTCCGAATGGATGATCCGCTATGACAAAAAAAATAAAAAATTAGAAAAACAAAAAAGGCTAAAAACTATTGTTCGGGTTGACAGTTCGACCGCCTAGGTCAGCGGTTCGCTAACCAAATAAACGGTTTTTGGACAAAAAACGGTTTTGAGGTGAAACGGTGTCCGATTCCCAATTTTTCCGGTCTAACCATCTGGATTGATCCAGTTTTGAAAACACTGTCCCC
>NW_010729129.1:1333007-1350204 GCF_000365185.1 Nelumbo nucifera
GATGTTATTACATAATATTAAATATTTTGTTATATTATTTAGTTTTTTTTAATGTTTTTTATTTAAGATTTTTAGTTATTGAAATATTTAAATAATTCTTTATTTTTTAATGTGAAATTTTTATTATTTGAAATACATTTAAATTGAATAATTTGTAAAATTATAATTTATATTGTTACTATGTAATTTCATGATGAATTTTTAAAAATATTGAATTGTTAATAAAATGAATATTATTAAATCTATTAAACTTTTGTATTTTGAATAAATATTTTAAATTTAGTATATAATTTTGTTATAACATTTAAATAGTTCTGAATTTTTTTAATTGGAACTTTCTTTAGATAGATATAGATAAAAAGTGGGGGAGGGGATAAATAGGAATTAGAGATAGTTTAGGAAAGAATCTCTCTACAAAACTAGAGATAATTTAAGAGATAAATAAGAGTTAGAGATAATTTAGTAGATAAATAGGAATTAGAGACAATTTAGGAGGAAGTGGGGGAAAGTGGTGCCACTTGGCTAAACATTAGAAAAGCAAATCCCTCTTTCTTTATGGTTGTTAGAAATAATTAAGCATATGTGATTTCCTTATTGGCTTGGGTAACTATGTGGAACTAAAAAAGTAAAAAATTCAAAAAAACAGAAAATTAGAAAGGGGGTTTGAAGCAAGGAGAGGTATGGTGACGTGGACAAACCAATTTTAATATATATACTAGCGGAAACCCATGCGATGCACGAGATTTATTAAGAAAAAGCTAAATAATAGAAATGGTCATATATTAAAATACCCCTTATAGTTTAATGGATTTACTAAAGTCTACCCTACAGTTAGCATTTTACTAAAATACCATTTATAATTTGCAATGGATTTAATCAATCTTCCATTAGATGACAGTGGAAAATGATAGTGTTGACCCTAATATTTATTTAAATAAATTTAATCAAAAGAAAATAAAAAAATACCATTTTTGCCCTTAATAAGACACAAACAACCACTCTATTGGCTATATTTGGTCAATTTTGTTTTTTATACAAAAAAAAGTGTTAGGGGTATTTTTGGAATAAAAAGTCATGGGCCTAATGGCAAAACAAACACTCCTTAATGAAATGTTGATTAAGTATAAGTTGTAAGATATATGGGATGTTTGGGTAAAATGAAAACTATAAGGTAGGTTTAAGTAAATATGTAAAACTATAAGGTGTGCAGGAATGGCAACGGGGATGGGTTCCTCGTCCCCGACCCCAATTCTGAAATTAGCCCCCATCCCGGATCCCCGACGGGGATGGGTTCTCCATGGGACCCGAAACCCCAAGATGTTTTTAGATAATAGTATTTTTTAGAATAAATAAAAATTTTAAATTATAAATAATGTTTTAAATATGTTTTGATATATATATATATATATAATATAACTAATATAATAGTATATTTAATATAAATAACATTTAATATATATATATATATATAATCGGGGTCGGGGTGGGGCGGGCACCTCAATCCCCATCCCAACCCCGCCCCCGCCCTACCAAAACAATCCCCAGCCGTAGCCCCATCGGGTCGGGGAAGTCGGGTCCCCGTCCGGGATGGGGAAAATTACCATTCCTAAAAGTGTGTTCTAATAAATAACCCTAATAGAAACACATAAGAGTATACTATTGTTTTATATTTTCAACTTTTTAAATAATTAATAATTATTCATATTTTATATACTACTTTTAATAAAAAATTTATAATAAAAAAGTAACAATAATTAATTTCAATTAGGTTTATTAATCAAACTGGTGAAACCAACCAACCCGATTAATTCGACCTGAGTTGGTCAGTTTTCTAGTATTTTAGGTTGGCTTTGGTTAAAAAATTTCCCAATTCGACCAAGTTGAATTAGTTTCACTTTGGTCATTTGTAAACCGACCAAAATCGAATGACCTAACCATGGAAATATATTAATATTTTATATTTTAAATATAATTTTTAATATGGAAAGAGGGAATTTTCCCATAATTCTTAGTCTAAAATGTTTTATATCATAAATCTAATTTTTAAATTTATCATTTAATAATTGCACTGTAATTTTTAAAATTAAATTACATTTTTAAGTTTAAATCTTTTGAATAGATTGACCAAACCAAAAAATCGACCCAAATCGATACAACTTGAGTGGGACAGTTTTCACAAATGGTTAGTCGGTTTTAGTTAACCAACTCCCTAACCTGACCAAGTCAATTTGGTTGGCCAAATAGCCTATGACAAAACCGAACCAACTCATGAACACTCATAATTTCAGCTAAATTCATAGTCTTATCTCTGATAAATAACAATAGTTTAATCTCTAATAATTATTGAAAATTTATAGTAAAAATACACAACTATTGAAAATATATTGATAATGAAAAATAGAAAAATTACAAAAATACAATAAGTACTAAAAATATATTAACCTAGTCAATAAATAGTATAATCTCAAATAATAGTTTAATCTCTACTACATATTAATCAATAACTTAAAACAAAAATACAATAAGTACAATAAATTAAATTTAAAAATTTCAATAACAGTAATTTAATCTTCAATAATTATTGAAAGTTTTCTATTAAATAACAAAACAAAATAAATTTATACATAATCATTAAAAATACATTTATCACAAAAGATAATAAATATTAATTTTAGTATATATAATTATATAATAAATACAGATTAAGAGTTTAAAATTGTTATTAATAAATATTATTTTTGAAATTTATTTTCTCGAATCATTACTTGATATAAGTGAAATTAATTATTTACAATATTATGTAAAAATATTAAATTATTATTAATTTCAATATTATGTTATAATTATTTTTCTACTTTTTAGAATTTTTTAAATTTATTACATAATTTTTTTATTTTAACTATTTAAACTCTAGTTATGTTAGATATGTTGTATTTTAAAATACTTAAATATTATGTAAAATATTTAAGTTTTAAAATATTAATTATTTATTGAATTTAATTATCCATAAAATCATAATTTATACTATTATTACATTATTTCATTATTAATTTTGTAATATATTAAATTATTATTAATTTTAATATTATGTTATAATTATTTTTCTACTTTGAAGAAATTCTTTAAATTTATTACATAATTTCGTTTTTTTTAACTATTTGAAATCTAGTTTTGGTAAATATTTAGTTATTTAAATATTTAAATAGTCTATAAAATATTTAAATTTTTTTGTTATTTTAATTTTATTTATTTAAATCTATTACATATTATTAAATATTTAAAAAACATTTAAATTGATACTCCATAAAAATATAATTTAAATTTTTAGTACATAATTTCATGATATATTTTGTAAAAATATAAAATTATTTTTTGTGTTTTTAATAAATATTTTAAAGTTATTTTATAATTTTGTTAGAATATTTAAATAATTCTTAAATTTTTTAATCCAAACTTTCTTTAGATAGATATAGATAAAAAAATACTGGAGAGGATAAATGGGATTTAAAGATAATTTAGGAGAGAAATTCTCTACTAAATTAGAGATAATTTTGGAGATAAATAGGAGTTAGAGATAATTTAGAAAAATAGGAATTAGAGATCATTTTGGAGAAAGTGAGGGATAGTAGGGGAGGTAGTTTAGGAGAAATTTTAGGAGAAGAGATTATGTAGATGATTGGGAAAGTGCTTCTCATTGGTTGTTTAAAAAATAACATGGAATTAAAAAAAAGAGAGAAAATAGATAAATCGCTTCTCTCAAAGGAGAGGCATGTTGACAGACCAATTTTAATACATATATATATATATATATATATTTAAGAGATAAATAGGAGTTAGAGATAATTTAGTAGATAAATAAGAATTAGACACAATTTAGGAGGAAGCAGGGGAAAGTGGTGCCACTTGGCTAAACATTAGAAAAGCAAATCCTTATTTCTTTATGGTTGCTAGAAATAGTTAAACATATGTGATTTCTTTATTGGCTTAATGGTAATTATGTRGAATTAAAAAAATATAAAATTTATAAAAACAGAAAATTAGAAAGGAGAGGTATGGTAATGTGGACAGACCAATTTTAATATATATATATATATATATAGCATGTGACATAATTACAATATCCACCATGAAAAAGAGGATTTTCTCCTAAGGTAATACAATCAAAACATCTTTGCCCTGGTTTTCAACTCTTTACATTGCATTTGTCCCGATTTGGATGTGTACTGGTTCAAAGAGCAAACCAAGAAGAACAATCCCTTTCAGAATCCAGCAGTTGATGGGGGACTCTCAAGAGTCCTGGATCAAATGTCCTCTCCACCGACACAACCCCAACTGCATTGTTAGGTTTTATTAGGGCACTGGAGTTACATTTGGATAACAAGTGTGTCCTTTCAAAAGACACTTTTCCCATCTTATTGAGGCATTAAATTCCCATGGCTAACCATGTGCAGCTATTGCCATCTGATTGTGGAACCCTACCTAAATAATACAAAGGCTGGGCTCCACCAAATTTAAATGGATGTTGTAATGAAGTGAATGAACATGCCTTTTTGATCTGATAGATAAACCTTTTACCCTCTGCTATTACAGATTGTAAAAGTCAGAACATTATGACAGGTTTAAATTATGGAGCGTAGGTTCCAAAGATTCTCAAATTCATCACCTCATTACAATAACTTCAGCCATCATTTTTTTTGGTTATTTCGAAACAGATGTAAATATGTAATCGTATTTACGAAGGTAGGGGTTTCTTTCTTCTTCTCTTATTAATAATTTAATTTAATATTCCGTTTGGGAGGGCTTATGTGTATTTATGTCGGCTGAACCACCTTGGAGAAGCTATCTAAGATTAGTGCTTCGGTGGAAAGTTGATTATTTTTTGGCTCATATAAGCCTATTTTTGATTTTATATTTCACTCAAGGTATTTAAAACAGATCCGGGCAATGAATCGGTCAAGGGTTCAGTTCTTGGGTTGAACGATCTGATCGTTTGAATCAAATGGATGGTTCTTTCTTATAAAAATTTAAAAAAAAATAAAAATTGGTCAAAACCGTTGAACGGTTCAACCACTCGGGTCAGCAGTTTACTGACCAAATCAATATTTTTTTTGGCAAAAATCGGGTTTTGGGGAAAACTAGAACCCGTCACCTGATTGATTCCTGTTTTTCCGGTCCAACCGTCCAATCCGGTCCGGTTTTGAAAACCATGGTTTCACTAGAGGTGTAATGTGCATTGCCCACTTTTGTGGGCCACTTGCATTGTAGTGGGTCGTGCCTGCTTGGACCAAAATCCTTCAAAAGGGAAGTCTAGTATGGCCCAGTGGGCCATGGGCCGAGCCATGGATGACTAGAAAAATTGAAAAAATGAAAGTTGGAATAAATTTGAAAACATTAATGATCTTCACTTAAAATTAAATGTGGATGGTGCTTGCAGGGGCAATCCTGGTATCAATGGATGTAGGGTGTAGTGAGAGTTGAGATTGGCCAATTTTGCTTTGCTTTTTACAACTTTCATGGTGATGGGACCTTGATGGCCTTGGACATTTTTTGTTAAACTAGACTTCTTAAAGATTTTCTAGGTAGACTTGTTGGTTGTTTTGTGTTATTTGGCCATAATGTTTTTCTTTTTATTGGGCGGATCTGAGTTGATAAGAGAGAACTTTGAAAGCTTTGGGTCTAGGGCAAGGCAAGCTAAGTCATTCCCTGTATTATTTGATAATTTTCCTTTTGATAATAGTTAATAAGATCTAAACGTGACCAACTTGTCCACCTGGAGTAAAGTTTGGGGGTTGGGGGTTTAAAAAATTGTTATTGTTACTATTTCATTGAAACTTGTGTTGAAAGGACTGATTTTTTCCCATCAAACCTTGTTGGACTTATAGATGTGAAATTCAATTCTTTTATTAGTCCAAGAATTGGAGAATCGAAATTATCATTGAAAATTTATTTTCTCCTAGGATCAATGTAGGATTAGATGACCCAATTTGATTTTCTAAGTTGAATTGGGTTTGTACCTGATATGAATGTCACAAGTTGCATATCCCAAAGTGATAATTGACATCTAAAATCCAAGTCCAAATTGAGTCCCAAGCTGAAGATGATGCAACCCCAATCAAGAACTCGATGCAGCAATCTATGTGAATCAATTTTGCATTGATGATCCTTCGTGTGCAGTTGTTAATGACTTGAGTACACTAGGTTTTTGCTGGAACACAGAAAAATAAGAGAGAAAAAGTCTCCCTTTAAGGCCTGGTTGAACTAGGGTTTTAAGCTAGAATGGATGATAATCTCTCTCAAAATCTTCTCCTACTCTATCTTATATAAAGTTGGAAAGTTGTAATCCTATTAGGAGTTTCCAAATTTGGTTTCTAACTTAATTAGAAGTTGTCTAATTTGGAAACCCTCTTAATCTTATTAGAATTAAGAAAGACCCAAGCACATAAGCAATTTGACCCATATGGCCCAAGCATGCACATGATTATTTAAACTAGTCATGTTACTAGTCACACTAGTCTTTATAATGAATTGGGTTCATTACTCAAGCAACCTTATTTCACATAACTTGCTAGCTCATTAGACTTGAATATTGTATGGTGTGGGACCCACTAAATTCTCACACTGATTCATATAGGTTTGGCCCATGCAGAGGATCACATGGTCCAAATTTCATTAGGTCAACTTCTAAATTAATCGAATTGGGCTTTGAATAGGTCCAACACTTAAGTATAAGTGAACTTTGACTTTGATTTCAACCACCCTATGAAGCCTAATGTCAATGACTTAATGTGAGAAATAAGCCCATTAGGTCCAAATGATCTTTTGCTCTTAACTTTACAACCCATAATATCTATACATTTCTCGATCATAGGGAAGGACTTCATACTTAACTGTTAAATGTAGTGTTATCTCTGCTTAGATGGATCTCGAGATTAAAACCTTTTGCAAACACTTTTACAAAATAACTATTTATAAACACCAATACATTTTGTAAATTAATTTCAAAACACATTGATATCCACTACCAACAGTTTTAGGTTTCCATAAGAGATAGTTTAAATTAGGATATTCTCTTTGCCTTACAAAGTGTTAATCCTATCATAATGATCACCCACTCAACTGATGCTCCAAACCACTCCAACATACCTAGGAATTTGACCCTTAGTGGATCTCATTGGTTAGTATATCAAAAATAGTTCAGTCCAACACTTGGTGCAGTACCATTGTCAAGTTTAGAGTTAAGTGTAACTTTTCAATTTTGCTCATCTATCTCTAAGGTCTAAGGAATAACTAAAAATGGTTATTGTTCAACATTTCAGAAAATACCCCTAACTATACTTTGCGTCTAACCCTAGCAATTGAGATAAACTACTCTACCAATTTGACAAAGTTAGAAACTAGTGTTGTAAATCTAGGGTTTGTATGAGAAAGAAAGAAAGAGAGAAAGAGAGAAAGGAGAATAAGAAGAGGAATGTGTCGAGTGGTGTGTTTTTTGTTACTATTCACACACTCAAAAGGCACTTTATATTTTGAAACAAGAAATTACAAAGAGGACCCTACTTGGATGCCCAATTACAAAAAGAGTACAAAGGGAAGAAGTAAAGACTAAAAACACCATTGCCTAAAGTTTCTCAACACTCCCCCTCAAATTGAGCAAATATGTCAATCATGCCCAACTTGGCAAGGTTCTTAGCAAACTTTGGGTGTTGAACACCTTCAGTGAGGCAATCGGCTAGTTGGTTTTTTGATCTTACAAAAGGAAGGCAAATCTCTCCACTAGCAATTTTTTCTCTAATAAAGTGTCTATCCACCTCAATATGCTTTGTACGATCATGTTAAACAAGATTGTGGGCAATGTTTATGGCTGCTTGATTATTACAATATAGTCTCATTTGGATATCCGCTTGGATGCCCATCTCAGCCAATAAGGTCTTCAACCAGAGTAGTTCAGACACTCCATAAGCCATTGCCCTATATTCTACCTCAACACTAGAATGAGTAACCACTGATTGTTTTTTACTTCTCCATGAAACCACATTGCCTCCGACTAATGCACAATAACTATATATTAATCTTCTATCATCAATAGACCCTGCCCACTACATCTGTGTAAGCCTCAATCTTTAGATGGTTGTGGTTGGAATACAACATCACTTTACCAAGGCATCATTTTAGATAGGCTAAAATTCTATTAACTACTTGCATATGAGAGGTCTTAGATTCATGCATATATTGGCTAACCACTCCAACAACATAGGATATGTCAAGTTTAGTCAATAGAAATACAGAAGGCAGCCTGCCAATCTCTGATATACCCCTCTGTCTAGAAGAGCTTCTCCTTCAGTAGCACTCAACTTGTGGTTGAGATCAATTGCAAGTCAAGTACATATTTCCTTTGCGATAGAAAAATTCCCTTTTTAGATCTTGCAACTTCAATGCCAAGAAAGTATCGGAGATCACCAAGGTCCTTAATCTCAAATTCGGAAGTAAGGAATGACTTTAACTGAGAGATATATGTGATGTCGTCACCTATCACAACAATGTTATTAACATATACTATTAACATAGTTACTTTTCCATCAAATCTTCTAATGAATAAAGTGTAGTCTGCCTAAGATTGAGAAAACTCAATCTTTATGATTGCATTTTTGAACTTGTCAAACCAAGCTCTAGGAGATTTCTTGAGCCTATACAAGGACTTCTTCAAGCAACAAACTTTTCCTTCACTGTTAGGAAAGCTCACCCCAGGTGGTAAGTGCATATACACTTCCTCTTGTAAGTTCCCATTGAGAAAGACATTCTTTACATCCATTTGATATAAAGACCAAGAGTAATGAGTAGCAAGAGACTTGATCACACAAATATAATTCATTTTAGCAACTTGAGCAAAGGTTTCTAGATAATCAACATAAGTTTGTGTGTATCCTTTGGCTACAAGCTGAGCTTTGTACCTCTCAATTAAGTCATTTGCCTTGTGCTTAACAGTGTAGACCCACTTATACCCAACATAAGTCTTATTCTTAGGATAAGGGATAACCTCCCAAGTATGGTTCTTTATTAGGGCCTCTATCTCTTGGTTCATAGCTTCCTTTCAATGAGGGGATTGCATTGCCTCTGTAACACTATGAGGGATGGATACAAAGAGATGACAGAAATATAGGCACAATAGGAATGTGAGAGAGCATCATAAGACACATAGTTAGTAATATGATACTTGTTACATGTCATCTTCCCTTTTCGAATGGCAATAGGAAGATCAAGGTTAGGGTCAATAATAGAATTATCAAGATGTTCAAGATTACCTGAGTCTGGGAGATCAGATTGTGATGGGCATTCTACTTCAGGAGCCACCCTCTTATTGCACCTAATGAAAAACTATTGCTAAGATGTAGGCTGATATACTGGAGGAGGGGGAAGAGGAGGAGAAGGAATACCATCATTATAGGGAAGAGAGGGAGGAGGAGGAACAAAAGAGATAGGAACAGGAAGGTAGAAGAGAGTTCGATATTCACTTGCATTCTCCCCCTAAAGAGAAGGACGTGATGACTTGAAAAAAGAGGACTCCAAAAAGGTAACATCTTTGGAAATGGGTGGGAACATGTGTCTGGAAAAATAAACCTCGAGTAACTTCAACAACATGCCTATTCTTCTTTTCAACTACCCCATTTTGTTGTGGAGTATAACTATATGAACTCTGGTGAATAACGCCCCGATCTTCAAGAAATCTATACAAATGATGTTCAAAGTATTCATCGGCATTGTCAGATCTTATTATCTTAACTCTTTTCTCAAACTGTATCTCTACCATATTCATGAAGTCTTGAACCACCATAGGAACTTCATCTCAACTTGTCATCAAATAGAGCCATGTATACCGGTTGTAATCATCAATGAAGATGATGAAGTATATATCCACCTATGCAAGGGATAGCATATGGGCCCCAAATATCAGTATGAATCAAATGAAAAGCAACATTACTTCTTTTACTACTCGCAAAATATGTGGTTCTACATTTTTTTGATAGATGGCAAGCTTCACATTCAAATTTCAACTTTGGCACTGAGTCAAACAAGTTTGGAAACAAAAGTTTTACAGAATTGAAAGACATATGACTAAGACAACAATGCCATAATTTCAAAAAACCCATTTTCTCATTTGAAAAATACTCAGTCTGGCTCGATAATCCATGCTCTAAAGGTCCATCAAAGTTATAAACTAAATCAGCTTCATGCCCACTTCCAATCATCTTCCTTGTGCTTAGGTCCTGAAAAACACAGTGGGTAGGAAAAAAGGTTACTAACCAATTATGGGATTTTGTAAGAGAACTAACAGACAACAAAGTTTTATGTAATTGGGGCACATGAAGAACCGAATCAAGAGAAAGGTTATGAGTGAGTTTGACTTCACTCTGACCCGAAATAGGGGTCTGAGATCCATCAACAACAGTAATCTTGCCCTTTCTTGGATTTAACTTATACGAGATAAAATGTGAAAGCATACTAGTCATATGGGCACTGGCCCCGGAATCTACAATCCAAGGACTAAAAGATGTGGAACAAACAAGTGCAGTACCTATCTTGGCATATGAACTAGATGGGTTACTAAGTCCAGAACCAAATGAGGAGGATGTATCACCCTTTTCCAACTACAACAGTATATTCCTGAGTTTGTCCATTACATTAGAGGAGTCGGGAACATCAGAAGGTTGAGCATCATTACCAACTGTAGCCAAGTGAGCATTTCCCTTCCTCTTGGTTTTGTATTTTTCTGGTTTTAAGTGAGGATTGAGCTTCCAACACTTTTCCTTAGTATGTCTTGGCTTCTTGCAATAATCACAAACCACATCCTTAGCCTTTTCAATAATAGGGTGCTTACTAGTATTTTGCTTGGATCGAGATGATATAAAGGTAGAGTGATCAATCATAGGAGGTTGCATCATGGCTGTCCTTCTACTTTCCTTCCCTTGCTCAAGGGAGTATGTAGAAGCAACAATGACAATGCCGATACTAAGAATATGTTGCCTAGTAAAATCAAACTATGGATTCAAGCAAGCCAAAAAATCAAAGACTATTCTCTATATACTTTTGATATTGCTCACCATTTTCAGGGTCTTTCCATAGAAGAGTCTTTAAGTGATCCATTTCTTCCCAGATAGACCATAGAGAAGAGAAATATATAGCCACAAATCTCTCCCCRTGACACATACTGCAAGCTTCCCTCATAAGCCAATACATTCTATCTGTATTGTTAACTTGGGAATAAGTGGCAACAACTCTATCCCAAATATCTTTGGCCATTGGAAGAAACATGTAGTTTCGGGTAATATGAGGTTGCATTGAGCAAATAAACCATGACATTACAAAGGAGTTATCCTGTTTCCACTTCGCATATTTCGGATCTTCCAGATTTGGCTTCACCTCCTTTCCTATGTTGAATCCCAATTTACTTCTCCTAGGGATGGTAAATTTAGCAGATTGAGACCACTCTAAAAAGTTGGTTCCATAAAGTTTAACAATAGTTATCATACCACTAGAAATGTCTACATTTCCTAGAAACACACTGGAAACCATCTATACATCCATAGATGATTCCATAATCTATCAAAACACTTTCACGTCAACCAAAAGGGGCCCCAAATACTTAACCACAGCTAAGGATCCATGAAACTAGACCACCACATGGTTAAGAGGCAAAAAAGGCCAAAAAACTAAGTTGGCGACAAAATAAAGGGAGAAGAAAATCTCCCAAAATTTGTCTAGGGCTTACAAAAATATAGGACCACTTTCCGTTGCTCCCAAGGTAAAAAAAAAGGCTTGACATCAGATCTGGATTTTTTATTTAGGGCTTAAACAAAGTGTACAAGGCTCGACATTAGATTTGGATTTTTTGTGATTTTCTACTTAAAAAATCTACTAAAAATCATAGAAATTTCAAACAAAGACAAGAGTCATACAAAAAATCTTCTAAAGTAAGGGAAAAACAAACCATATATGATTCATGTATTGCTGCCAACACCTGTATGGACTATTGACGTCATCTAGCGGTGGTTTGACATTGATAGTTCATCTCATGAAAGAGAGTCAGCAAGAAAGGTATTCCCAAGTGCCTTTACCCGCTCTGATACCAAGTTGAAAAGTAGTGTTGTAAATCTAGGGTTTGTTTGAGAGAGAAAGAAAGAAAGAGAGAAAGGAGAAGAAGAAGAGGAATGTGTCGAGTGTGTGTTTTTTTGTTATTGTTCACACCCTCAAAAGGCACTTCATAATTTAAAACAAAATATTACAAAGAGGCCCCTATTGGGCACCCAAATACAAAAAGAGTACAAAGGGAAGAGGTAAAGACTAAAAACACTGATGGAGGGTGATTTGGCCCGACCTCGCAACACGGGTACACATGGGCGTGACCTTGCTCAAACAGTGACTCAGCATGACAGACGAGCGTGAGCACAACTCGGAGGGAAAGTCCCACCGAGTTCAGCTCGGCAAGTAAACTACTCGTCGGGAGCCGCCTTGCCCGCACCTCCTCCCCGGGGTTAAGGCACTTTGGGGGGTCCCGAGTTCGGGGCGCCCCGACCCCTTTTAAGACCCGAGCTCCTCCCAATGGACCTCGGGCCACTCCCAGGCAAGAACGCACCGATCCTTCTCCGGACACCCCGAGGCACAGGCACCTCGGGTCAGCTAGCTCGGCATAACCGGCTACAGGAAGCCTGTCACCCAAAGGACAGCCCGGCTCAGGGTAGTTCGGTATATCACGGGAGGGTTTCCTACTCGACCGCTGTACCCGACAAATCTGTGGACAGCAGGCATGTCCCTCTCACCATGCCTGCTACCTTTAGAAAGGTGTCCCGCACCTGACAGACACGTACCCTGCAACGATGGCCCCGCGCG
Organism: Nelumbo nucifera; assembly: GCF_000365185.1. The sequence continues at coordinate 1,345,890 of NW_010729129.1, forward strand.
TGCCACCTCAGCCTTGCCTGTAACGGTTGTGGCAGACTGACAGTGGTGGTTATACCTGCCCTGTCAGAAGTCAGAGGGCCTAAAGTAACGAAATTCAGTTATAAGGGGCTCATTCTCAAGGAACAAGGTATCTTCGAATCATCTGCGCAACCTGCACTCTTAGCCTTTGTTCTCCTTTTGCTTCTTGCACACAATACTAACTTAAGCATTGGAGCATTCCCGCCGGGAAACCTCCCGGGAGTTCTTCCTCTTTCCTCTCGTCTCAGGTACCTCTCAGGAGCCATGCGAGCGCCAGCTAGGAGTGACCGGATTGCGCTATATCATTTGGCGCCGTCTGTGGGAAACACTTCAAAAGGCCTTTCTCTCTAAACTTTCACAGTTCTATTCTTCCTTGAAACAATCCAACACTCATGGCTTCTTCTAGCAACGCCGAACGAAGCACAAAAATGGTTAACTCCAAGGAACAACTCCAGCTTCCTACTGTCTGTATCGGACAGTTCGCCGTCCCCCTCTCAGCGGACGGGATCCCCAGCTTGAATGTGCCTCTCACAGTGGCACCTGTCATCGCCCCGCTCCCTGCTACAGTTGGAGCGACGTTCACCGAACCTTCGGTTGTGCCCCCAACGGCCAGCCCGCATCAACTGGTGGACTTGATGCAGTGCATGCGGGCCATGCAGGCCCAAATGCAACAGTTCCAACACCAGGTCTCACAGTATCAGTATCAGCAACAGTTCCCCCAACTGCCTCAACCTTAACTTCAGCCACAGTTCCCGCCTCGGCACCCAGTCTCGCAGCAAGCTAAGTCTCACCGCCAAGACGAGCACCCTGTTGGCCAAGGAGAGGCCCCCCAAAACCTCCCAAAAAACCAGGCCTCCCCTCCGCAACAGACGAGAGAGACCGGCTACCCCAGTCTCGTCGCGGGTGGACAGGTCGGGAGGACCCTAGCTCGCCAGGTCTACATCACCTTGGCAGTCGAAGTTTGAAACCCCGATCCTTGAAAATCGGTTCAAGATCCTGGCAACAAACTCCAAGCAAGACCCCTCTGTCCGCAGCCATCACCAGTAGACCGGGCTACTTCCTGCGTAGACCATTCCGAATAGCGCAGAGGTGAGCAGCACGAATGCCGAGCCCACCAAGAAGCAGAGACGCCGCCGCCGAGCTCGTCGATCTATCACCCATGATTTGCCCGAGCTCCTGGACAAAGAAGAGGTAAGCTCGGCCGAAGTCAAAGCTCCCCTCCTCTCAGTTCCATCCCCCCTGTCTTCCGAACTCCTGGTAGTCCCAATGCCCAAAGACTTCAAGCTCCCCCCTCTTGACAAGTATGGCGGGTCGTTTGACCCGAATGATCATGTAGATGTCTTTCAGTCACAGATTTACCTGGCGAGAGCCAGTGAGTCGTGCATGTGCGTAGCCTTCTCCACTACTTTTAGAGGAGCAGCCCGCACGTGGTACCGGAATTTGGCACCCGGGTCGATAAGAAGTTGGGTGCAGTTCGCAGAAACCTTCACGTCCTACTTCGTTACTAGCAAGCAGTGTCCGCGAACTGAAGAAAGTCTCCTCAGCATAGTGTAGAGAGAGGGAGAATCCATCCAAAGCTATATCAAGCGGTTCAACGATGCCTGTATGCAGATACCGCGCGTGGACCCCACCGTACGCCTTGCAACAGCTAAGAAGGGTGTGACGCACAAAGAGTTTAAATGGCACATGGTCGTCAACCAACCAGCAACCATAACTGAGTTCCTAAAGTTTGCGAACAGGTTCATAGCCACCGAAGAGGAGATCAACCAAAAGGGCGAGGGCGCGCCTGAAAAAAGAAAGAGGGAAGGAGAGCTCTCCAGTCAAGGAGACAGCCAAAAGAAAAAGGACACAGCTCGGGGGGCAAGGTCGGGTCAATTATTCCGACCTCCTATAGCGGACCGAGCCGATTACACCCCACTGAACGCGAAGTGGGCTGAAATCCTAATGGCGATCAAGGACACCCCGTACGTGAAGTGGCCACCCCGTCTGAGGGGGAATCCCAATGAAATAAATTGGAATCTGTATTGCAGTTTTCACAAAGATCACGGTCACAGTACCGAGAGTTGTAAAAACCTCCGCGATRAGATAGWGGAGCTCATYCRTCGCGGGTATCTAAGAAACTTTGTACAGAATAATAATAATAGTAATAAAACAGGTCAGCAAGGGGAGCACGGTAAGGATGCTCCCGAGTCCAGTAGCAGGCTGGCCGAACAACCGCAGAGGCAGCCTCCGGAGGAGAGGCCAGTTCGGGGGACCATCCACATGATAGTGGGAGGTTCGATCGTCACGGGTTGCACTTCAGCAGGAGCTCGGACTTCGGTTCGTGAGGCCACCCAGGAGGAGCAGAACCCCCCAAAGCGGCCGAGGACAAAAGAGCCAATTTTCTTCACAGAAGATGATGCATGAGGGGTCCACTACCCCCACAACGACGTGCTCGTAAAAAAGTTAAGTGTCAACGACTTCGAGGTCAGGCGTGTACTCGTCGACTCAGGCAGCTCAGCCAACATCCTCTTCAAAGCTGCGTTTGACCAGCTCCAGTTGCAGAGAGGCGACCTGAAGCCCGCAGACACTCCTTTGGTAGGCTTCAGCGGAGAAGAAGTCCGGCCCCTTGGGAAAATAACAGTACCTGTGGAAGTCGGCACGTGGTCTTGTGTGGTTAGATTCAAGCACGACTTCCTGGTGGTCGCGACCCCCTCCCCCTACAATGCCATAATAGGCCGACCGATCACCCATGTCCTACGGGCGGTGGTCTCCACTTACCATTTGTCTATGAAGTTTCCAATAGACTTCAGTGTTGGGGTAGCGTGGGGTGACCAGCTCGAATTCCGTAAGTGCTACGTCGCCGCCCTGAAAGGAAAAACCAAGGTAGCCGATGACCTCGAGCTGGAGTGGCCTATGGAGCAAGGCGAAGAACGAGTCATGCCCACAGAAGAAATAGTTGCGGTTCCGACCTCAGCAGCAGACCCAGCTCGGACGCTTCAGATCGGCCCTTCCGTCCAAGAACCTCTACGATCTGAACTGGTAAGTTTCTTACTTCAAAATTTAGATATTTTGCATGGTCTGCGGTAGAGATGCCCGGTATAGACCCCAAACTCATAACTCACAAGCTGAATACTAATCCTGTAGTTAGGCCCGTTAGACAGAAGAAATGCAACCTAGCCCCGGAGCGGTGGAAAGCGGTCGATGAGGAGGTCGAAAAGCTCCTCGCAGCTGACTTCATAAGAGAAGTCCACTACCCGAGTTGGGTAGCCAACCCCGTCCTGGTAAAGAAGGCCAACGGCAAGTGGTGCATGTGCATCGACTACACCGACCTGAACGGGGCTTGCCCAAAAGACTGCTTTCCGCTCCCCAAGATCGATCGCTTGGTGGATGCAACCTCAGGGCACGAGTTGCTAAGTTTCTTGGACGCCTATTCGGGCTATAACCAAATCAAGATGGACCCGATGGACGAAGAAAAGACTGCCTTCATCCCGGAATTCGGCCTATACTGTTACAAGGTTATGCCCTTCGGGTTGAAAAATGCAGGGGCAACCTTTCAAAGGCTTGTAAATAAGTTGTTTGCACCGTTAATCGGCAGAAAAGTAGAATGCTATGTAGACGACATGGTCGTCAAAACTCAATTCTCAAATGAATTAATACACAATTTGCATTCTATTTTTGAAATTCTACGTAAGTTTAATATGAGACTGAACCCAAACAAGTGTGTGCTTGGTGTGACCTCGGGCAAGTTCCTAGGATACATCGTTAACCGGCGCGGCATCGAAGCCAACCCGAATAAAATTAAGGCCATTTTAGATATGAGACCACCCCGGAAGTTGAAGGAGGTTCAGAGGTTGAATGGCCGCATAGTTGCCCTGAGCCGCTTCATGTCTAAATCGGCAGACCGCTGTCTACCGTTCTTTATGGCAATTAAGAGCAAAGGGTTCGAATGGACTCAAGACTGCCAGTTCGTGTTCGACGAGCTCAAGAAATACCTCGCTAGTGTGCCGATCTTAACCCTGCCCAAGGAGGGTGATGTTTTAGAACTGTACCTCTCGGCGAGCGACGAAGTGGTCAGTTCGGTACTAATAAAGGAAGTAGATCGGATCCAACGACTCATCTATTACGTTAGTAAAGTATTGCAAGGAGCAAAAACGAGATACCCAGAGATGGAAAAGCTAGCATACGCACTGATAACCGCAGCGCGGAAGCTCCGCCTGTACTTCAAGCTCATACTGTTATCGTCCTCACCGACAAACCTCTGAGGCAAGTATTGCTTAAGCCCAAGGTCTCTGGTCGGTTGACGAAGTGGGCTGTT
>NW_010729129.1:1361447-1387966 GCF_000365185.1 Nelumbo nucifera
GGCTAAACATTAGAAAAGCAAATCCTTATTTCTTTATGGTTGCTAGAAATAGTTAAACATATGTGATTTCTTTATTGGCTTAATGGTAATTATGTAGAATTAAAAAAATATAAAATTTATAAAAACAGAAAATTAGAAAGGAGAGGTATGGTAATGTGGACAGACCAATTTTAATATATATATATATATAGCATGTGACATAATTACAATATCCACCATGAAAAAGAGGATTTTCTCCTAAGGTAATACAATCAAAACATCTTTGCCCTGGTTTTCAACTCTTTACATTGCATTTGTCCCGATTTGGATGTGTACTGGTTCAAAGAGCAAACCAAGAAGAACAATCCCTTTCAGAATCCAGCAGTTGATGGGGGACTCTCAAGAGTCCTGGATCAAATGTCCTCTCCACCGACACAACCCCAACTGCATTGTTAGGTTTTATTAGGGCACTGGAGTTACATTTGGATAACAAGTGTGTCCTTTCAAAAGACACTTTTCCCATCTTATTGAGGCATTAAATTCCCATGGCTAACCATGTGCAGCTATTGCCATCTGATTGTGGAACCCTACCTAAATAATACAAAGGCTGGGCTCCACCAAATTTAAATGGATGTTGTAATGAAGTGAATGAACATGCCTTTTTGATCTGATAGATAAACCTTTTACCCTCTGCTATTACAGATTGTAAAAGTCAGAACATTATGACAGGTTTAAATTATGGAGCGTAGGTTCCAAAGATTCTCAAATTCATCACCTCATTACAATAACTTCAGCCATCATTTTTTTTGGTTATTTCGAAACAGATGTAAATATGTAATCGTATTTACGAAGGTAGGGGTTTCTTTCTTCTTCTCTTATTAATAATTTAATTTAATATTCCGTTTGGGAGGGCTTATGTGTATTTATGTCGGCTGAACCACCTTGGAGAAGCTATCTAAGATTAGTGCTTCGGTGGAAAGTTGATTATTTTTTGGCTCATATAAGCCTATTTTTGATTTTATATTTCACTCAAGGTATTTAAAACAGATCCGGGCAATGAATCGGTCAAGGGTTCAGTTCTTGGGTTGAACGATCTGATCGTTTGAATCAAATGGATGGTTCTTTCTTATAAAAATTTAAAAAAAAATAAAAATTGGTCAAAACCGTTGAACGGTTCAACCACTCGGGTCAGCAGTTTACTGACCAAATCAATATTTTTTTTGGCAAAAATCGGGTTTTGGGGAAAACTAGAACCCGTCACCTGATTGATTCCTGTTTTTCCGGTCCAACCGTCCAATCCGGTCCGGTTTTGAAAACCATGGTTTCACTAGAGGTGTAATGTGCATTGCCCACTTTTGTGGGCCACTTGCATTGTAGTGGGTCGTGCCTGCTTGGACCAAAATCCTTCAAAAGGGAAGTCTAGTATGGCCCAGTGGGCCATGGGCCGAGCCATGGATGACTAGAAAAATTGAAAAAATGAAAGTTGGAATAAATTTGAAAACATTAATGATCTTCACTTAAAATTAAATGTGGATGGTGCTTGCAGGGGCAATCCTGGTATCAATGGATGTAGGGTGTAGTGAGAGTTGAGATTGGCCAATTTTGCTTTGCTTTTTACAACTTTCATGGTGATGGGACCTTGATGGCCTTGGACATTTTTTGTTAAACTAGACTTCTTAAAGATTTTCTAGGTAGACTTGTTGGTTGTTTTGTGTTATTTGGCCATAATGTTTTTCTTTTTATTGGGCGGATCTGAGTTGATAAGAGAGAACTTTGAAAGCTTTGGGTCTAGGGCAAGGCAAGCTAAGTCATTCCCTGTATTATTTGATAATTTTCCTTTTGATAATAGTTAATAAGATCTAAACGTGACCAACTTGTCCACCTGGAGTAAAGTTTGGGGGTTGGGGGTTTAAAAAATTGTTATTGTTACTATTTCATTGAAACTTGTGTTGAAAGGACTGATTTTTTCCCATCAAACCTTGTTGGACTTATAGATGTGAAATTCAATTCTTTTATTAGTCCAAGAATTGGAGAATCGAAATTATCATTGAAAATTTATTTTCTCCTAGGATCAATGTAGGATTAGATGACCCAATTTGATTTTCTAAGTTGAATTGGGTTTGTACCTGATATGAATGTCACAAGTTGCATATCCCAAAGTGATAATTGACATCTAAAATCCAAGTCCAAATTGAGTCCCAAGCTGAAGATGATGCAACCCCAATCAAGAACTCGATGCAGCAATCTATGTGAATCAATTTTGCATTGATGATCCTTCGTGTGCAGTTGTTAATGACTTGAGTACACTAGGTTTTTGCTGGAACACAGAAAAATAAGAGAGAAAAAGTCTCCCTTTAAGGCCTGGTTGAACTAGGGTTTTAAGCTAGAATGGATGATAATCTCTCTCAAAATCTTCTCCTACTCTATCTTATATAAAGTTGGAAAGTTGTAATCCTATTAGGAGTTTCCAAATTTGGTTTCTAACTTAATTAGAAGTTGTCTAATTTGGAAACCCTCTTAATCTTATTAGAATTAAGAAAGACCCAAGCACATAAGCAATTTGACCCATATGGCCCAAGCATGCACATGATTATTTAAACTAGTCATGTTACTAGTCACACTAGTCTTTATAATGAATTGGGTTCATTACTCAAGCAACCTTATTTCACATAACTTGCTAGCTCATTAGACTTGAATATTGTATGGTGTGGGACCCACTAAATTCTCACACTGATTCATATAGGTTTGGCCCATGCAGAGGATCACATGGTCCAAATTTCATTAGGTCAACTTCTAAATTAATCGAATTGGGCTTTGAATAGGTCCAACACTTAAGTATAAGTGAACTTTGACTTTGATTTCAACCACCCTATGAAGCCTAATGTCAATGACTTAATGTGAGAAATAAGCCCATTAGGTCCAAATGATCTTTTGCTCTTAACTTTACAACCCATAATATCTATACATTTCTCGATCATAGGGAAGGACTTCATACTTAACTGTTAAATGTAGTGTTATCTCTGCTTAGATGGATCTCGAGATTAAAACCTTTTGCAAACACTTTTACAAAATAACTATTTATAAACACCAATACATTTTGTAAATTAATTTCAAAACACATTGATATCCACTACCAACAGTTTTAGGTTTCCATAAGAGATAGTTTAAATTAGGATATTCTCTTTGCCTTACAAAGTGTTAATCCTATCATAATGATCACCCACTCAACTGATGCTCCAAACCACTCCAACATACCTAGGAATTTGACCCTTAGTGGATCTCATTGGTTAGTATATCAAAAATAGTTCAGTCCAACACTTGGTGCAGTACCATTGTCAAGTTTAGAGTTAAGTGTAACTTTTCAATTTTGCTCATCTATCTCTAAGGTCTAAGGAATAACTAAAAATGGTTATTGTTCAACATTTCAGAAAATACCCCTAACTATACTTTGCGTCTAACCCTAGCAATTGAGATAAACTACTCTACCAATTTGACAAAGTTAGAAACTAGTGTTGTAAATCTAGGGTTTGTATGAGAAAGAAAGAAAGAGAGAAAGAGAGAAAGGAGAATAAGAAGAGGAATGTGTCGAGTGGTGTGTTTTTTGTTACTATTCACACACTCAAAAGGCACTTTATATTTTGAAACAAGAAATTACAAAGAGGACCCTACTTGGATGCCCAATTACAAAAAGAGTACAAAGGGAAGAAGTAAAGACTAAAAACACCATTGCCTAAAGTTTCTCAACACTCCCCCTCAAATTGAGCAAATATGTCAATCATGCCCAACTTGGCAAGGTTCTTAGCAAACTTTGGGTGTTGAACACCTTCAGTGAGGCAATCGGCTAGTTGGTTTTTTGATCTTACAAAAGGAAGGCAAATCTCTCCACTAGCAATTTTTTCTCTAATAAAGTGTCTATCCACCTCAATATGCTTTGTACGATCATGTTAAACAAGATTGTGGGCAATGTTTATGGCTGCTTGATTATTACAATATAGTCTCATTTGGATATCCGCTTGGATGCCCATCTCAGCCAATAAGGTCTTCAACCAGAGTAGTTCAGACACTCCATAAGCCATTGCCCTATATTCTACCTCAACACTAGAATGAGTAACCACTGATTGTTTTTTACTTCTCCATGAAACCACATTGCCTCCGACTAATGCACAATAACTATATATTAATCTTCTATCATCAATAGACCCTGCCCACTACATCTGTGTAAGCCTCAATCTTTAGATGGTTGTGGTTGGAATACAACATCACTTTACCAAGGCATCATTTTAGATAGGCTAAAATTCTATTAACTACTTGCATATGAGAGGTCTTAGATTCATGCATATATTGGCTAACCACTCCAACAACATAGGATATGTCAAGTTTAGTCAATAGAAATACAGAAGGCAGCCTGCCAATCTCTGATATACCCCTCTGTCTAGAAGAGCTTCTCCTTCAGTAGCACTCAACTTGTGGTTGAGATCAATTGCAAGTCAAGTACATATTTCCTTTGCGATAGAAAAATTCCCTTTTTAGATCTTGCAACTTCAATGCCAAGAAAGTATCGGAGATCACCAAGGTCCTTAATCTCAAATTCGGAAGTAAGGAATGACTTTAACTGAGAGATATATGTGATGTCGTCACCTATCACAACAATGTTATTAACATATACTATTAACATAGTTACTTTTCCATCAAATCTTCTAATGAATAAAGTGTAGTCTGCCTAAGATTGAGAAAACTCAATCTTTATGATTGCATTTTTGAACTTGTCAAACCAAGCTCTAGGAGATTTCTTGAGCCTATACAAGGACTTCTTCAAGCAACAAACTTTTCCTTCACTGTTAGGAAAGCTCACCCCAGGTGGTAAGTGCATATACACTTCCTCTTGTAAGTTCCCATTGAGAAAGACATTCTTTACATCCATTTGATATAAAGACCAAGAGTAATGAGTAGCAAGAGACTTGATCACACAAATATAATTCATTTTAGCAACTTGAGCAAAGGTTTCTAGATAATCAACATAAGTTTGTGTGTATCCTTTGGCTACAAGCTGAGCTTTGTACCTCTCAATTAAGTCATTTGCCTTGTGCTTAACAGTGTAGACCCACTTATACCCAACATAAGTCTTATTCTTAGGATAAGGGATAACCTCCCAAGTATGGTTCTTTATTAGGGCCTCTATCTCTTGGTTCATAGCTTCCTTTCAATGAGGGGATTGCATTGCCTCTGTAACACTATGAGGGATGGATACAAAGAGATGACAGAAATATAGGCACAATAGGAATGTGAGAGAGCATCATAAGACACATAGTTAGTAATATGATACTTGTTACATGTCATCTTCCCTTTTCGAATGGCAATAGGAAGATCAAGGTTAGGGTCAATAATAGAATTATCAAGATGTTCAAGATTACCTGAGTCTGGGAGATCAGATTGTGATGGGCATTCTACTTCAGGAGCCACCCTCTTATTGCACCTAATGAAAAACTATTGCTAAGATGTAGGCTGATATACTGGAGGAGGGGGAAGAGGAGGAGAAGGAATACCATCATTATAGGGAAGAGAGGGAGGAGGAGGAACAAAAGAGATAGGAACAGGAAGGTAGAAGAGAGTTCGATATTCACTTGCATTCTCCCCCTAAAGAGAAGGACGTGATGACTTGAAAAAAGAGGACTCCAAAAAGGTAACATCTTTGGAAATGGGTGGGAACATGTGTCTGGAAAAATAAACCTCGAGTAACTTCAACAACATGCCTATTCTTCTTTTCAACTACCCCATTTTGTTGTGGAGTATAACTATATGAACTCTGGTGAATAACGCCCCGATCTTCAAGAAATCTATACAAATGATGTTCAAAGTATTCATCGGCATTGTCAGATCTTATTATCTTAACTCTTTTCTCAAACTGTATCTCTACCATATTCATGAAGTCTTGAACCACCATAGGAACTTCATCTCAACTTGTCATCAAATAGAGCCATGTATACCGGTTGTAATCATCAATGAAGATGATGAAGTATATATCCACCTATGCAAGGGATAGCATATGGGCCCCAAATATCAGTATGAATCAAATGAAAAGCAACATTACTTCTTTTACTACTCGCAAAATATGTGGTTCTACATTTTTTTGATAGATGGCAAGCTTCACATTCAAATTTCAACTTTGGCACTGAGTCAAACAAGTTTGGAAACAAAAGTTTTACAGAATTGAAAGACATATGACTAAGACAACAATGCCATAATTTCAAAAAACCCATTTTCTCATTTGAAAAATACTCAGTCTGGCTCGATAATCCATGCTCTAAAGGTCCATCAAAGTTATAAACTAAATCAGCTTCATGCCCACTTCCAATCATCTTCCTTGTGCTTAGGTCCTGAAAAACACAGTGGGTAGGAAAAAAGGTTACTAACCAATTATGGGATTTTGTAAGAGAACTAACAGACAACAAAGTTTTATGTAATTGGGGCACATGAAGAACCGAATCAAGAGAAAGGTTATGAGTGAGTTTGACTTCACTCTGACCCGAAATAGGGGTCTGAGATCCATCAACAACAGTAATCTTGCCCTTTCTTGGATTTAACTTATACGAGATAAAATGTGAAAGCATACTAGTCATATGGGCACTGGCCCCGGAATCTACAATCCAAGGACTAAAAGATGTGGAACAAACAAGTGCAGTACCTATCTTGGCATATGAACTAGATGGGTTACTAAGTCCAGAACCAAATGAGGAGGATGTATCACCCTTTTCCAACTACAACAGTATATTCCTGAGTTTGTCCATTACATTAGAGGAGTCGGGAACATCAGAAGGTTGAGCATCATTACCAACTGTAGCCAAGTGAGCATTTCCCTTCCTCTTGGTTTTGTATTTTTCTGGTTTTAAGTGAGGATTGAGCTTCCAACACTTTTCCTTAGTATGTCTTGGCTTCTTGCAATAATCACAAACCACATCCTTAGCCTTTTCAATAATAGGGTGCTTACTAGTATTTTGCTTGGATCGAGATGATATAAAGGTAGAGTGATCAATCATAGGAGGTTGCATCATGGCTGTCCTTCTACTTTCCTTCCCTTGCTCAAGGGAGTATGTAGAAGCAACAATGACAATGCCGATACTAAGAATATGTTGCCTAGTAAAATCAAACTATGGATTCAAGCAAGCCAAAAAATCAAAGACTATTCTCTATATACTTTTGATATTGCTCACCATTTTCAGGGTCTTTCCATAGAAGAGTCTTTAAGTGATCCATTTCTTCCCAGATAGACCATAGAGAAGAGAAATATATAGCCACAAATCTCTCCCCRTGACACATACTGCAAGCTTCCCTCATAAGCCAATACATTCTATCTGTATTGTTAACTTGGGAATAAGTGGCAACAACTCTATCCCAAATATCTTTGGCCATTGGAAGAAACATGTAGTTTCGGGTAATATGAGGTTGCATTGAGCAAATAAACCATGACATTACAAAGGAGTTATCCTGTTTCCACTTCGCATATTTCGGATCTTCCAGATTTGGCTTCACCTCCTTTCCTATGTTGAATCCCAATTTACTTCTCCTAGGGATGGTAAATTTAGCAGATTGAGACCACTCTAAAAAGTTGGTTCCATAAAGTTTAACAATAGTTATCATACCACTAGAAATGTCTACATTTCCTAGAAACACACTGGAAACCATCTATACATCCATAGATGATTCCATAATCTATCAAAACACTTTCACGTCAACCAAAAGGGGCCCCAAATACTTAACCACAGCTAAGGATCCATGAAACTAGACCACCACATGGTTAAGAGGCAAAAAAGGCCAAAAAACTAAGTTGGCGACAAAATAAAGGGAGAAGAAAATCTCCCAAAATTTGTCTAGGGCTTACAAAAATATAGGACCACTTTCCGTTGCTCCCAAGGTAAAAAAAAAGGCTTGACATCAGATCTGGATTTTTTATTTAGGGCTTAAACAAAGTGTACAAGGCTCGACATTAGATTTGGATTTTTTGTGATTTTCTACTTAAAAAATCTACTAAAAATCATAGAAATTTCAAACAAAGACAAGAGTCATACAAAAAATCTTCTAAAGTAAGGGAAAAACAAACCATATATGATTCATGTATTGCTGCCAACACCTGTATGGACTATTGACGTCATCTAGCGGTGGTTTGACATTGATAGTTCATCTCATGAAAGAGAGTCAGCAAGAAAGGTATTCCCAAGTGCCTTTACCCGCTCTGATACCAAGTTGAAAAGTAGTGTTGTAAATCTAGGGTTTGTTTGAGAGAGAAAGAAAGAAAGAGAGAAAGGAGAAGAAGAAGAGGAATGTGTCGAGTGTGTGTTTTTTTGTTATTGTTCACACCCTCAAAAGGCACTTCATAATTTAAAACAAAATATTACAAAGAGGCCCCTATTGGGCACCCAAATACAAAAAGAGTACAAAGGGAAGAGGTAAAGACTAAAAACACTGATGGAGGGTGATTTGGCCCGACCTCGCAACACGGGTACACATGGGCGTGACCTTGCTCAAACAGTGACTCAGCATGACAGACGAGCGTGAGCACAACTCGGAGGGAAAGTCCCACCGAGTTCAGCTCGGCAAGTAAACTACTCGTCGGGAGCCGCCTTGCCCGCACCTCCTCCCCGGGGTTAAGGCACTTTGGGGGGTCCCGAGTTCGGGGCGCCCCGACCCCTTTTAAGACCCGAGCTCCTCCCAATGGACCTCGGGCCACTCCCAGGCAAGAACGCACCGATCCTTCTCCGGACACCCCGAGGCACAGGCACCTCGGGTCAGCTAGCTCGGCATAACCGGCTACAGGCGGCCTGTCACCCAAAGGACAGCCCGGCTCAGGGTAGTTCGGTATATCACGAGAGGGCTTCCTGCTCGACCGCCGTACCCGACAAATCTGTGGACAGCAGGCATGTCCCTCTTGTCGCGCTTGCCACCTTTAGAAAGGTGTCCCGCACCTGACAGACACGTACCCTGCAACGACGGCCCCGCGCGTGCCACCTCAGCCTTGCTTGTAACGGTTGTGGCAGACTGACAGTGGCGGTTATACCTGCCCTGTCAAAAGTCAGAGGGCCTGAAGCAACGAAATTCAGTTATAAGGGGCTCATTCTCAAGGAACAAGGTATCTTCGAATCATCTGTGCAACCTGCACTCTTAGCCTTCGTTCTCCTTTTGCTTCTTGCACACAATACTAACTTAAGCATCGGAGCGTTCCCGTCGGGAAACCCCCCGGGAGTTCTTCCTCTTTCCTCTCGTCTCAGGTACCTCTCAGGAGCCACGCGAGCGCCAGCTTGGAGTGATCGGATTGCGCTACATCAAACACCATTGCCTAAACTTTCTCAAGAGATAGTACATTAGTGTCTGCCTTGGCATGATAAACTCCCCAAGTTCATCAAATGTCTGAGAATATTCTAAACCAACACAAGTCTTCTAAATGTCCAGTTTAAGGGGTAATACATAGAAACATACAAAAAACACACATGAATAACAATTATCTGATTTCATTCAGTTAAAGTTAGAACATATCAATCTGATTGGAGTCAAGGGCATACATTGTCTCACAACTTGTTCTCTTATAGGTTCTACTTTATTCCATTGATAAACAACTTAAGAGGGCATAAAGTGCAACCTTTCTCAATTCTCACCCTAAAAAATTCACAATCCATTTTTCTAAGGTTAGATTCATTTGCTAAGGGTGCAAGAGAAGAAAATTGCATACTTTAAATTTTCCATGAGTTGTCAATGGGTTGGGTCTAGTTCTAGACAGGGTGAATCAGTCCCAAACCAAATCGATTATTAATTGGTTCTATAACAATATACCCAAGACTAAACCAATTATTAATTGGGATAATCATGTCTAATCCAATTATACTTGACATTTATAATTACCTATGATAATAACTTGAAACTTCATTTTTGATAATATAACCTTAATACAAATGTCAATAAATCGTAAGCTACTTACTTATATGTTAACAAATTTTTTTAACCAAAATTATCTTATATAGTGTCTATAAGATTTACCCAATTATACATAAAATAAAAGAAAAATTATAAGAAAATTAGGAGTTACAAGAATAGCAAGAACTGGTCCCAAACCTGATTATTAATTTGGACACAACTCTCAAATAGAACTGGCATAATCGGTTTGTTTTGTTTGGTTTTATCAAGTAGACTAACTCTTTAACAACTCTAAATTTCTCTATTTCCTGTATTATGTAATATATTATCATATAAAAGGTAACATTTGTTATACATGTCTAGATCTAGCAATTGGCAAGTTCCACAGATAATAAATTGGCTTTAAAATCAAAACTAACTCATATATCCTTTAATCACAAAGGAATCTAATTTACTTCCCTAACTCAAAACTCTAATGCGAAGGCTTTTAGGTCTTTATGAAGGTGCCAATCTTCTAAATAAAATGGATTATTTTATGTTGTATTTGGCCTTCAAATTTGTGCTTTTAAATCTAAAACTAAAAGAACAAAGCCCCAATTTTAGTTTTTTGCATTATGGTATTTCTTAAACAAACTCTTACCCAACATTTAAGGCATTTATTTGTCTTTTACTTTTCAGCCAAAAACTCAAGTAAAAGTTTATTCAAACATGGCCTAATTATCTATCAAACCTAATTTGTACTTAGACACCTTCTATAATCAACCCTCCATCAGGAGCGATTTGTATTTCTATTTGGGAATACATGACCTCTTAAAGTGAGTGGAAAATATGAAAGGGCTTTGGTCCAAGGTTTTTTTATTTCAAAAATACACTTTAGGAGTTGTTTTATCACGAACAATCCACACATTTTTCAAACCAAGTTATAATGTGGGAAGAGGGTTTTGTTTCCTAAAATGTTGATAAGAGAACTACTAGGGGTATTTTGGGGTAAAAACCTTGGTCCTATGTCCTAAGTAACATGATCCACCCTAGCCAGAGAAGTTAACCAATTAGGACAATTAAACAAAAACAGACCATGATCCTACAATCCTCTCCAAGCTAGGACATTAACTAGAGTGTTAATTTTCCTGTTAACATACAAAAAGAGATATACATATCAGAGGCCACATCAAAAATATCATTTAAAATAAAATTACTTCAGGACTAGACTCTAAGATCTTCTAGTTCTTGCTCTTGATTAAGTTCTAGCAGTTTGATTCAAGGAATACCTTATAGAAGCCACAACACTTAACTAACAAAATTCCTTTCCTGATAGCTATTGCTTCATCTTGGATTGCGAAGAAGGTTGATATAGGCCCGAATCAAGTAGCAACACATGAACCACACCAATCCCTAATAATAGTGCTAAAATTGGCTTTATTTGCAAACAAAAAAATATCCTCCACTTGTGTTAATTTTTAAAGTTCCCAATTCTAGAKGTTTCCAAAAAGAAAGACTGCTATTGGGTCTCTCATTGTATTGAGAATCTAGCAACCATTTTGTCAAATTCTTATCCATATCATCACATCTCTATGGAATGCAATGATATTAAAAGCAAAAGAATTGTTAGAATCATCTAAAAATTAGGTATTCTTGGATTTCCAAATATTCTAAACCAACAATATCATCTGAATTGAAAGATTCAAATTTCTATCCTTATGTAATGCACACAAATCTAGCCAAGAGAAAAACCAATCAGAAAATTCATATTATTGTCCACCTCACCTACTCTAGCATTGAAAACATTGTCTAACCAAAATATCCTAGCATGATCACAAGACACCAAAGCATGGATTGTGGTTTCAATTTTCTTTGAGCACAAACAACATAGACCCAAGGGAAGGAGATCCCTTCTAGCTATGTTTGAATACACGATTAAGCCATTATGAACAGTTCTCCAAATCAAGGATTTCATTTTTGGTTCAGCTGGAATGGACCAATGTTGCTTCCATTGATTCTTGCTATGGGTTTGAGGATTATTATACTGGCTACCATTGATCAAGAGGGATCTTGCTACAAAGTAGATCTCATAGTAAACTTACCATTGTTGGAGGAACACCAAAAAATCTTATCTTGCCAATTCATAAAAGCCAAGGGGATAGAGGATTTGATTTGAAATGAAATCATTGAAGACACTTATGATAAAATATTCATTCCAAGATCTATAAGAGGGATTTAGGAGACCACTCATCAAAGAAGGAGAGCATGAACTAGGTTTGGTAGGGGTGAACATTATTTGCTTAAAATTGAAAAACCGAACCAAAAATTTTGGTTTCGATTTGTTCAGTTCAATTTGTTTGATTTTTGGTTAATTCGGTTTTTGAATATTTTGGTTTTGGTTTTTAGAATTACAAATTCGGTTTAACTAAATAAACTAAACTTTAGTATATAATATGTAATATATAATATACAATAAGTAAGATATAATATATAATATGAAACATATATATTATATGTTATAATATATATATAATAGAATATATCATTAAAATTTGGTTTTAACCAAAATAAYCGAAAATCGAACAAAAAATTTTGGTTTTTGTAAAATTCGGTTTTGATTCGATTTTTAGTTTTTTCAATTCGATTTTTAAAATTTCAGTTTATTCAGTTTGGTTTTTAACCAAATAAATCGAATTCTCACCCCAAGGTTGAGGCCAATGAATTTGTGGCTGGCGACTGACTATAGGCAAGAATCATCCCAGATAGACACTCCTACTCCTTGATTGATTGCCCCAATAATAGCCATTTTAAATGATTTTCTTGCCTTCTAAGATGCTTTTCCACCCCTAAGAGGCAGACCTAGTAAGAGAATCCCTTAAAAAATCCTTCCCTTTAAAACATTTAACATAKATTACCTTTAACTAAATGCTCTTGTTTTGTAGCAAGTTTCCAGGCTATATTGGCCRACAAGGCCAAGTTGAAAGTAAGATGTAGAATTTTTCTATTACCACTTGAATTTTTCTTCCACCAGAACTCCCTCTAAATAGCTACAATTTTGTCACAGACTAACTTAGAAAGCAAGAAGTAAGACATAACATAAGTGGGAAATGTAGTGATAATCGACTTTGAAGCACCTCTTTTCCATCATGAGAAAGGAGGTCATACCAAGAGTTTCCCTTTTGATCCACCCTTTTAATGAGCCCATTAAAGATTAATCTTTTTTTTTATTGGCCAGATTTTCTAGGAAGACCCAGTTACTTAGAAGGATTTTGAACTTGCTTAATTTGCAGAATAGAAACAACCACTCTTCTCAGCCTTGGGTGAAGGTTTTTACTAAAACAACTTTAAATTTTGAAAAATTCACTATTGGCCCAAAACCATTTCATATTCTCGGAGAACTTTCACCAACACTACACCTTTTTAAGTTGATGCCTTTGAGAAAATATAGCTATCATCCATAAAAGAAAAAAAAAAAAAAAAAAAAGAGAAATTGTGAAACAATGGTGATTTAATTTAATTCCAGAGGTGAGGCCTGATTAACAAGAGAATGCAATTTTGCAGAAAGGACTTTAGTGTAGAGCACAATAGAAAGAGTTATGGAGACAAGGGGTCTCCTTACCTCAGCCCCTGCTTAGGCTTGAAGGGAAGGCCTAGGATACCACTAACTATCAATTTGATAGGAGACTGAATAAACACACTCCATGATCCACCCTACCCATTTTTTAGCAAACCCCAATTTGAATAATACTATTTCCAATAAAGTCAATTCTACTCTATCGCAGGCCTTACTGATGTTTAGCATGATATCCATCAAGCCCTTCTTGCTTTTACTTGTTTTGAGGTAGTGGATGAGCTCATGAGCAATCAGGGTGTTGTCATTGATTACTCGGCTTGGAATTGAAGCACTTTATTTGGCACTTATGAGCTTATCCTATAGGGGCTTAAGTCAACTTACTAAGATTTTTGCAATTATTCTATACAGAGTATTACATGGACTTATGGGCCTAAATTGGACTGGGAGTTGGGGGTTATTGACTTTCGGAATTAAAGTAAAGAGGGTGGAATTTAACTCCCCTACTAGAGTTGAAAAACTCTATCACTGCCTTACAAGCATCCTAACACTTAATGAAAAAAAGAGTTAGGGAGACCATCTAGCCTAGAGCTTTTGAGATTTCCGTGTAAAAGAGTGCTTCTTTTATTTACAAATTAGAAACCTTGGCTTCTAGAGCCAGGTTATCCTCTAGAGTAATTTTCCTTTCACAAACTTCTAACAAATCCTTGATATCTAAAGGGTTACTTGTCTTAAAAACCTCTTCAAAATGGCCAAACAAGATCTCTACAATATCCTCATGCCCTTCATCCCAAAGACCAATACTATTCTTAATCTTAATAATTTCGTTGTTACCCCTTCTTTTCTAGGTCATTGCATAGAAAACTCTAATATTTTATGTCTCCTAATTTTAGCCAATTCACTCTAGCCCTTTGAGCCCATAACACCTCTTCTTGAGTAAGCAAGGTGTTTAGCTTAGCTTCAAGTCTACAAATTTCCTCATTGTTATATTTCTCCTTCTCCCTATTCAACTCCCGCTCTAACTCTTTTATAGTCTTAGCAATGTTCTTTTTTAGATTTCCAACACAATGTTTACTCCACCAAGAGAGCTTCTTCTATAGAGCATTGCACTTTGCTAAAAATATTGACCAAGTTGATCATTGYTTGCAATTCTAGCAATCCATAACAGTGTTTTCAAAATCAGGATGAAGAGTCCCCATTTCCTCATATTTAAACCCAGGCCTGTGCCTAGAAGGGGGGTTCTCAGTGTCCAAGCTTTAGAGGCAAGTGATCTGATCCTAGTGTAGGAAAAATTTTAACTACAACTAGTTGAAGCATAGAATTCCAGTGCAAGTTGCAAAGAGCTCCATCAATCTTTGCCTTAATGTTGTCCTTACCTTGCCTCTTATTATTCCAGGTACTAGGAAGTTGTTTACCTCGGTAAATAGGGGTGTCAATGGACTGGTTTTGGGTTGGGCCCTATTCAAATCAAAATCAATTTGGACGGATTGGATGACCAATAAGACATATTGAATTGACCAGTCTATACTTAATGGTCCAAATTATTTATTAGATTGGATTGGCATTCATAATTGATTTATATTGGATTGGGTCGAATTGAACCAATATCTAATTCATTGGTAGAAGATAAGAATATAGGTGTTAATGGACTGGGTTTTGGTTGGAACCAATCTAAATTAAAACTAATTTGAACAAATTAGATGGACCAAACATTGAATTGGACTAGTCCAAAAATAGTCCAAAGTATTCATCTGATTGGATTGGACTTGGTCCATTTGTAATGGACTCATATTGGATCGGATTGGATTGAACCAAATCCGATCCAATTGACACCCCTACTGGTAAATATATTTATTTAAACCAGTGTTTTCTAGGAAAGTATTACTAAGATAAAATACATTTATCCATGTTCTTTTGCCTAGGAATGTTAGTTGGGCATGTGAGATAATTTCTAAAAGTACCCTAAATTTTGCAAAATAGTAAATATATTTTAGTCTCATATAATTTGGTTAATTTTCCTCCTCCATGGATAAGTGATTTACTAAAATGGGAGAAAGTAAAACATATATGAGAAAATGATTCAAAATTTACCCCCGGGCCAATCACATATGGCAATTACTAGATGAAGATACAAATAGTTGTAGATAAAGGATTGATTAAGTAAAGCCAAGGTTCAAAGTATTGATACTATATGCTTACCTTTGGGCATAATGTATTATCTCTTTGAATCTCTTACACATTTGTTTAAAGGTGTTTTCAAGAAATTGATGTTTTTATTGATTAAATTAAAACTAAAAACTAAAAAATATAAAAGCATGGGATAAAAAAAGGGGTTTTTATGATTCAGTCCACCCCTAGGTGGAGCTAAGATTTCCTATTGGTGGACTGATGCCAAAGCCTGTGGATTGATATCAAATTCATGGGCAGGATGTGGTTTATAGGGGGGTTGCAAAAAAAAAAAAAAATCTGAGGGAGATTGCAGTCCAAAAATCCCAAAAAAGGGGTTGTTATGATTCAATCCACCCCTAGGGATTGATGCCCCGTGGATTGATGCCAAATTCATATGCAGGATGTGATTTATAAGGGGGCTACTAATAGACWAGGAGGGAACTGCAAAAAAACAAAAAATTATGAGGATTGCAGTCCAAAAATCCCTATCAATGCACCCCGTCATACTTTGAACCTTGAAAAGCAATTCAAAACTACGGGAGTGTTTTTGGTAATAGTTAAGTAGGTTAAGTAAATGGTTCAATCCCAATAAAAGAACAAAATACCCACGCATAGTCCTCCCGTACTGGATACGGGTCATCAGCCAGTCAATAATGAATGACAATCATTATTCTCSCAAGTCGCAAGTGAAAGTGAAACTGTGAAAGCTAGCTAAACTCTGACTATGAAGTCATCGTTTCTTCCAATGCATACAGACAATAGCAGTTGTCGGTTGTCACCGGACCTCCCTGCAGTTTTTCTGCAAACACACGCATCTCTCTCTTTCTCTCTCTAGTGCCCCATGAATCTCGTTGAATTGTACTGACCATTCCGTCTTTGCTTACACGGTTACACCAACGCCCGTTTTTTACTATAGTATAGATGTGGTTTCYTCATTCTTGTTAGATTTTTTCTGCATTGATTCTTGGACCCTTTTGGTCTTTGGAGTAGTTGAGCTGAGATGAGCTTCTAACTGCACTCTACAATGGTGGAAAAGAACCCCTTCACCCCTGTCTCCATAGCTCCCCTGTTCTTGCTCTTCTTCTCCTTTTCTGCATTTTCTTTAGCTGTCAATATTACCTACGACAGTCGTTCTCTCATCTTCGATGGCCAGCGAAAGCTCATTATTTCCTCTTCCATTCATTACCCTCGCAGCGTTCCTGGAGTGAGTTTCTTTCTTTTATTAAATTTGCTCTGTATCTGGATTATGTATTGCTTCTCTGTTTTCCTTCTTTTTTTTTCTCTGATAATGGTAGATGCTTAATGGAGTAGATGTGGCCGGGACTGGTTAAAACTGCCAAAAAGGGAGGGGCTGATGCAATTGAAACTTATGTATTCTGGAATGGACATGAGCTTTCTCCTGGCAATGTGAGTGTATCAAGGGATGTTTTATTGAGTGCAATTAGCTTCGAAATCAGCTCTCATTATTTTATTTTATTTTTTCTATATTATGTTCAGAAGAAACTTTAATTTGTTATCTTTGAAATTTGTAGTATTATTTCAAGAAGCGCTACAATCTGGTCAAGTTCGTGAGGATTGTTCAGAGAGCTGGAATGTACTTGATACTGAGGATTGGACCCCTTGTTGCAGCTGAGTGGAATTTCGGGTATATTTAGTGGCTATATATGGTCTAATTTTAATTTGTTTCGTTATAAAAGTGTACTTAATTTTTATTCTTATGTGCTTTTTAGCACTTTCAATTTTTAATTTGTGGATTAAAATCTTAATCATGTATTGATGGCACATTTGCAGTGGTGTACCTGTTTGGTTGCATTATGTGCCCGGAACAGTCTTCCGAACCGATAGCGAACCCTTCAAGGTATTGAACCGATATGCTCTTGTAATACTCAAGATGCTTATCAAGGGTGCATGTGTGTTCAATGTTTCAAAAACATCTAATGAGAGCTAAAATCCTTTCTAGAAATAATGGAGCAAAGATTTTCCTATAAGATATGTCGGTTTTGCTCTTTCTGATTCATGGGGCCTTTTGTCATTCAGAATCACATGCAGAACCTTACAACATTCATAGTGAACATGATGAAGAAGGAGAAACTTTTTGCATCACAGGGTGGTCCCATCATCTTGGCTCAGGCAAGTATAATGTGATCTGCAAACAGTTCAGTGGGAGTATTTTGTCATTGTAGGCTGATTTTTCTTCCCAAGGCTACTAACATTCAAAATCAATTCTGTTTTCATTTAATACCTATATCTTCATTATCTAAGCCTTTTTCCAACTATATGGGGTTGGCTACATGAATCCTGTTTTGCCATTCCCTTCTGTTCAGTGTCATATCCATTATTAAATTATGAACCCTTAAATCGTTTCTTATGTTTGATACCTGATAGACACTTGTGACTCTAAACAGACTTAAAAATGTGGAAACCCAGTCAAGCTAGATAAGAAAAATTAGAATTCATACAGCTTTTCTTACTTTCAAGATGACAAGGTTTGAAAATTAAGTAGGGCCCTTTCACTTCCTAGTTTCAAACAAAAGTATACAATTTCGGTTTTGGCCTTGCACGATTCTGGTCGTTGTTATGGATAAAAGAAATTATTGGGCTGTAGTGAAAGGGCTATTTCCAGGTGCACCTTGTATTGCTAAAGGTTGCATCTATAACTAGGTTCCCTCCCCTACCTAAACACCTTCAAAACTTCACCATTTCCCCATCTTAAACTCACCAATCACTTACCTAAACATGCTATAGCCATCCTAACTATTTCTTAAGCATTTGTTAGCCTATTTTCTTTTATAATCTACAAATTTCATAATTTTCATTGTTTCTCCTTCTTTACCCACCGCATTCCTTCCTACTGTGACTTCCTTTTTGTCATCCTATGTCATTGGACTCTTTCATTTCAAAAATTCCTTTTTAAATCTTATGCAATTGATATACTGAACCCATATCAGTAATGGCTGGGTAAAGGCTGGTGTGGATCCATATCCAACCAGGAAAGAGAAAACTTAGATATGAAATATTCTGAACTTGGTGCTGTAGTTTTTGTGGTTCATCATCTGAACCAATCAGGGATTCAAATCTCTCAACCTGGACAACATTGATCTAATTGCAACCATATTTAGCTCACTCCAATGAGGAGGGTAGGTGTCAGAGCAAGTTATCTGTTTTTTTTTTATAATTATGATTAACTTTATTGAATAAGAAAAAGAATGTTAAATATACAGATATAACAAGGGTAGCTCCTGCTACCATCCCAAATACATCTATTTCTTTAACATGCTAATCTGTTGGACCTCTGTGACCCCCCAGAAAATATTTGACCTGCTCACCCCTTCATTAGGTAACATATCTACTAGGCTGTTCCCTTCCCTTGGGGCCCACCATATTTGAGTTCTCAATCTCAGCTTCCCTAGCATTCTCTTTGTGTCTCTTAGAATGTTTCTATATCTCCATGGACCTGGATTACTATCTTATAAACAGTCTGTTTCTTGGAATTTCCTTCCACCATGATATCTCTAAAGTTTAATGAAGATGCCACCTTTAAGCCATAAAGGAGAGCTAACATTTCAGCCTTTAGTGCATCTTCCTGTTTAACTGGATCTATGTAAGGTACCAAAATCACTCCATTTCCATTCCTGATTACTCCACCAGTACCCACTCTACCGGAAATTCCTGACCTGCTTCCACCAAGCTGTCTGATTAAACCACCCTTATTGGGCTGTGCTTGGATAGTATGGAATGTGGGGAGTAGAAATGGAAATCAATTCCACCTTTGACGAAATTCCATGAAATTCAAATGATTACCCATCCACCCCAAGGGCTTGAAATCTATTCAAACAGTTACAGTATTGAGACTTAAATTCCACTCCACTACAGATTACAGAATTGGTACAAAACAAGGGAACCCTGAAGCTTGCAAATTAAAACACAAGTTAATGTTTGGACTTAGAAATTTGTCTCTATTAAATATTTTCTTCTGGATTTTTCATCAGCGCTTTAGGTATTTTAGTTAATTGTATTGATAGAGGATTATAATTATTTAATAGCCTTCATAATTTGACAACTTTAATGCGGAAAGTTTATCCAGGCCTAAAATATTTATGTATTTTTATGGTACTTATTTGTCATGGACTTTTATTAGCACATTTACTGTTTCCCTTTTTGGATGACCATGTTTTAAATGTTTACATTTGTATATTTTTATTTATTGTAGATAGAAAATGAATATGGGGACATTGAAAGGGTATATGGAAATGGGGGAAAGCCATATGCCATGTGGGCTGCAAGAATGGCTCTTTCTCAAGATATAGGTGTGCCTTGGATAATGTGCCAACAGTATGATGCTCCTGATCCTGTGGTGAGTGGTTCATCATTTTTTCTTTCTGCTTTTTAATATAAATGGCAATTTATCTGATTTTGCAAATTTTGTGTTTCTTTGTTTAAGTATTGACATAGGGTCATTATTGTCTTTTTACTTTCTTTGTATAAATATTGAATAGAGGGCTGATGGACCTATTCTTTTTTGGCTCACATGCAGTTGTCTTTCATCTTTTCTTCCTCCTCTTCTCTTCTCTATCTTCTCTATCTCTTCTTGATCAATTCTACTGGTCTGACACTTAAAAAGGTGTTATATAAAAGCTATTTATTAATATTTGTCTTTCACAATATGCATTCCTTAGTTGAACGATTCTGAATCTATATTCAAAACTCTTATTTTCTTTTGGGAATACCATCTAGGAGTGGATTTGGTGGGATTCACCAAGTTGAAATACAAAATAAAGCTTTTAAATGAGGGGGGCATCCTTCTCCTATTCAGTACACTCACCTTACTATTCAATAAATAGTCAAAATACATAAAGAGCCTTTTAATGAATATGGGAAACTAACAAAAAGTAAAATATTATGAAAGGAGAAGGAAAAAATGGATTAAGTTATTATATGGCCCTCTCTGGACATGATTGGATCAACTGAATTTTCTATGATAAGCTTAGACTTGCATGGACTCTCCTAAATGGATGAAATGTTCATGTCTACATTGGACACCAACACTCCATGGATTCTGGAGGGACACTTCTATGTGCCATTTTTCTTTCTCTCATTACTTAATTCATGTAAATGAACAATTAAGGTACAGATTGAATTCCTTTTTCCTAGGGAAAATGTTATTTAGTAATGAAGGAAAGCTTTTAAAAACTTTTTCTATAGAATTATAATGTTAAAATTTAACAAAATCTGGAGTATTTTAATAGTTTATGTTGGGAAATTAGTTTCAAAAAGAATGATTCTTAGGCGTATCTAAAGATATTGTCTTTAGAACGTGTTGAAATGTGTTATGTATAGCCGTAGGGGTATTTTTGTCCGTTCTTTATATTTTTATTATATGCTGCTGCCCTAAGTATAAATACTAACTTAGGTGCCTCCAGCCACAGTACTTTTGAATAGAACTCTTTTATTCTCTTTTCTCCTTTCTTCTTCCTTTCTATTTTTTCTTCCTTCTTCTTGCTGGACTACATGGTATCAGAGCACTAATCTAGGATCAAGCTTCTCAGATTAGTTTTTTCATCTAAAATCGGCTTTTTTTGACTGGAAGAATAATTAAAGCCTCAGTGGATTGAACTAGGCTCGTGCTTATGTGTTTTTTCTTTCTCTCTTGGTCGTTGTATCAAGAGGCTCTGTGGAGTTTTTGGTGGTAGACAAATGCAGTGAATAGCATTCTTTGGGGTTTGCCCCCTTTCTTATGGACTGTGGGTCAAGAGTTTATTGATGTACTCCAGGTATGTACTCTTACATTCATGTTTCAGTGTGCTATAGCTGTGAATATTTACAGTTTAGAGTTGTAGAGACTGGTTCTTTTTGTTGCTATAAGTTGATAGCTATTTGGCTAAGGTTTTCTGACCTCAGTCCTACTGAATTGGTTTATTAAAGCCTCTCTTTATTCAAAGGTGGCTGAAGCTCTGTTGTTTTCTTGTTTAAAGTGTTGTCCTCTGTCTAGTTGGCTTGTTGGACTATTTTTTGTTCTAATAACAGTGTTGTAGAGGTACAGAATCTCAGTTTTCTCAGTCCTGTTTTTGGGAAATCAGCAACAATACAGTGAGTCTAATGTCTATTGAAGATTTAGCATCTTTCAGTATTTCTTCTCCTCAAGGAACCCTGAATGGAGGGATGGACAACATACATTTCTCGATGCCTATCATTCCCTTTGATGGACTGAATTACTTGGAATGGTCAAAAGGCATCAAATTATATGTGACAGCTAGGGGAAAGGCTGGTTATATAAATGGGAAAGTAAAATAACCAAAATCTGGTACAGCTGAACATAATAGATGGGATCAAGAGAATAGTATGGTTATGTCATGGCTATTGGGTTCTATATTGCCGCATGTGAAGAAAACATAATATGGGCTAATACAGCTTGTGAGATTTGGGAACAGGCCAAGGAAACCTACTCAGAATAGAGACATTATGCTAAGATATACCAACTTCAAGCAGAATCATCTACTTGTAAGCAAGGAGACTGTAGCCTATCTTCCTACTATTCATCTCTTACCTCTATATGGAAGGAGTTGAGTCGTTATCAGGCGATTGAATGGAAAAATGATGAGGATGCTAAAGCTTATAAGAAACTTGTCTCTCAACGTGTATTTGCCTTCTTGTTGGGGCTGAACCTAGTTTATGAACCTCTCCGGTGCAGATTTTGGGAAGTAGTGAACTTCCCTTTGTACAGGAGGTATATGCCTTGGTTCAATTTGAAGAGAGTAGAAGAAATTTGATGAATGCTTCTGAGGGGGAGCAGCCAGTTGAACTAGCTGCAAGAGGGGGCAACACTGGAATAAAATAAAAGTGATTCAAGAAAGAATGATGATAAGGATAAACTATGGTGTACTCACTGTCAAAAGTCTAGACACACCTAGGAGACTTGTTGGGGGTTAGTTGGGAAACCCAAGTGGGCAACCAAGAATCAAGGTACTTCAAAGAAGCCTACTTAGAAGAAATTTTCCTCTACAAATCTAGCCACTTAAGATTCTAAGTCAAGTAACTTAACTACTGGTACTTCCCAAGAGCATTCTGTTGGTCTGTTGGTTTAGACCCTAAGGAAGACATCATTAACTCCTTCATAGATCAATTGGAACTATACGGTAGCACCCTGGGACAAATGGGTAGGTCAGCTCCTACCCCATCTACCTCCTTTGCATTTACATCAGGTAAAAGTGCTTCTGCATTTCATGTGTCTACTACCTCCATTCTAGATTCCCCTTGGATCATTGACTCAGGGGCATCTAATCATATGACTGGTAAGTCCAATTTATTTTAGACCTATACTCTTCTCTCTGGTATGGATAAAGTGAGATTAGTAGATGGATCCTTCTCCACCATTGTTGGTCAGGGATCGATATCTCTTCTTGATGGTCTTATCTTACCCCATATTCTCCATTTTCCAAACTTCCTATTAACTTGCTATCCATTAGTAGTATCACTCAATCCCTGAATTGTTGTGTAACATTCTTTCCTCGCTCTTGTGTTTTTCAAGATTTGGCCTCGGGGAGGAAGATTGGTAAAGGAGACATAGTTGATGGCCTCTACATTTTGGTGAATAAAGTTGGTCCTATGACATCAACTTTTGTGAGTCTTTTGAGTCAGTCCACTAAGAGTCAAGTGTGGTTGTGGCATAATTGCCTTGGTTATTTGTCTTTTGAGTCCTTGAAAGTTATTTTTCCTAATCTATTTAAGTCTKTCTCTACTTCTAAATTGCAATGTCAAACTTGTCAATTGAGCAAACATTGTAGAACAAATTTTCCTTTAAGTAATGAAAGATCCATTTTGTCTTTTCATGTTGTGCACTCTGATGTTTAGGGCCCAGTAAACATACCCACTGAGGGCGGATACAAGTATTTTATCAGCTTATGATTATTCTAGATATACCTGGATATATCTTATGCATTCCTGAGAAGAGGTGCCCTGAATTGTGAAGGAATTTCATTGCATGGTTTTTGTTCAGTTTCATGTTGAGATACAAACTTTTCAATCTGATAATGCAAAAAGAATATTTTCATCATGATCTAGTTGATTTCTTTGCATCCCATGGATCTCTTCATCGAAGATCTTATGCCAAAACACAACAACAGAATGGTGTTGCAGAAAGGAAGAAACGACATCTTCTTGAAGTTGCTCGTAGTATGATACTGCATATGAATGYTCCCAAGTGGTTTTGGGTTGACACTATGATGGATGTGGCTTATGTCATTAATCACATGCCCTCTCGTCTCTTACAATACAAGGCCCCACATCAACTCTTGTTCCCTCAATCTTCTTTGTTTTCTATTCTTGTGTGTGTGTTTGACTATAAATGCTTTGTTCATAATTTGTCTCCAAGTCGAGGTAAGTTGGACCCCAATTCTATCCTATATATTTTATTGGGTTACCCATCCTCCCAAAAAGGCGACAAATGCTTTAATCTTGTCTCTTGAAAGTACTTTGTATCAATGAATGTGTCCTTTTTTGAGTCTGATCCTTTCTTCTTGGCCTCTCCTCATGGGGAGAATAAGGTGCAGGAGGAAAGGCACGTTTCTCAAGTTCCATTGCCTTTCATTCCATGACTCCACTCCATTTCGTGTTTTTTCTAAGGTGCTATAAGGGACAGCTAAATTCAAAGGGTGTGGAGCAGCCAGAAACTATGCATCTAGCATCATTTGACTCCTTGGAGGAGGATCCAAGTACCCTTGTTCCCCTTGATGTTACTATTGATAATCCTATTGATGACCTTAATGTTCCCATCACTCATAGAAAGGGCATTAGATCATGTACTACTAAACATCCTATTGCCCATTTCTTATCTTATGAAAACATCTCACCCTCATTCTATGCTTTTTTGACCACCATTGATTGTGTCTCCATTCCCAAAAGTGTTGTATATGTCTTGTCTATCCCTAAATGGACAAATGCAATGGAGGACATTTGTGTTCTACACAAAAACAACACTTGGGAGTTAGTGGATCTTCTTGAAGGCAAAGAGCCGATGGGGTATAAACGGGTATTCACAGTGAAACACAAGGCTGATGGGATGGTTGAGAGGTATAAGGTCAAGTTGGTTGCTATAGAGAAGATGAGCAAAATGGCCCATAAGCTGTTTATCTTTTTTTATCTTTTATGTTCTTTGTTGTAATGGGCCTTAATCTGGGCTCTTATTCTTTCTTATGTTATGTTTTTAATTTTCTGCCCAACCAGGGACCTCTCTGTAAATTACTAAAGTTTAACTTAATGAAATGGATCAGGGGTGTAAGAGGAGATTATGTTCGAAAACCTCTCTCTGAACCTTAGTTGCCGCCACCTTCTTCTTCCTCTTCTCTCTTCTTGAAACCTGATTTCTGCTACTTTCTTTTGATTTTCTACAACTTTTTAAACAGTCCTTTCTTTTCAAAAGGTTGTTTTTCTTCTTGGTATCAGAGCAGGCTTGACTTTTTCTTTTTTTTTTTCACCTTTTTTTTCCCATACACAGTGTGTATGGAGAACTGAATTGGATGAATAGTTAAAGAAACCTATTTTAGCCCAGTTGTTAGTGGTTTTGGGAGAGAAGGGGACTGGTTTTGTTGTCCTCCTGACAGATTCAAGTGTGTTGCCCAAAACCCTAATTTTCTGGAGAAATCTGATTGCAGGCCCCACAGGGAGTTTGACTTGGGCGCTCAATGATTGAAAGTCTTCTCATCCTTCATCTTGAAGACCGATTCAAGTGGATTGGTATTCTGTGAAGTCTACAAGGAGCGGTTGAGATTTCTCTGTTTCTCCCGGGTTCCGAGTGTGATGCAGGTAGAAGGTACGACTGCATAGAGGTTGACTCACAACATAGTTTTTCTTCTGTCTTCATTTGTTGTTATTTGAAGTTGTTAGAAGTTATTTTCGAAGTATTTTAAGAAGATGAGCCCTTCAGAAGTTGAAAACAAGCATGTTGCTGAATCTGGACCGGTTTCGAGAGCCTCTGTAGAATCTCTACTGGTTGTGACCACAGTTAAGCTAGATGGAACTAATTATCTGGCTTGGTCACAATTAGTAAAAATTCATATCGGCAGTAGAGGCAAATGGGGTTTTATCTCCGGGAGCAAAAAGTCTCCCTCAGAAGATAATCCATCATATGAAAAATGGATGCAAGAAAATTATACTGTTATTGGATGGCTTGTGAACTCAATGCAACCGCAGATTTGTCAACACTATTTGTGGATGAATTCAGCAAAGGAAATTTGGGATAGTGTTGCTGAAACCTATTCCCAGAAATTAAATGTGGCCAGAGCTTACAAGTTGAGGAGTGATGTGAAGTATTTGAGACAGGGGGAGAAACCTTTAATGATGCTAAGACCTATAGGAAACTTTTTGAGAGAAACAAAGTGTTTGAGTTTTTGACAGGGCTGAATCCAAAGTATGACATCACAAAGAAAAATATCTTATCCAAGGATAGTGTTTCACTGTCTCAAGCCTATGCCTTGGTAAGTAGTGAAGAAAGCARGAGACTTGTCCAGGTTCAAGGGGCTGGTCTAAATGATCACTTTGCTAATATGGGAGTGAAACCCAAGGGAGTTACGGGGACTCCAAGTAGCTTAGGGGAAGAAAGAAATTATTTGTGAGTACTGTAAGAGTAGAAACCACAATCTGCTGATTTGGTCAAGCTTCTTGTGAAAGGAAGAGGAGAAAGTTGTAGATTTCAGCAATAGGAAGAGAAAACGAAAGAAAAGAGAAGAAGGTCAACTAGGATTGTGTGTCGTAACCCTAGCCGCCAGCCCCTCATTCTATTTATATTTAACTTAAATATGAGATATTACAAAGATGCCCTTAGTAGGGCAGCAACTCAAACTAAATAGTTACAACTCTTTTAAAAATAAAAACTAATGGGCCCAAGGCCCAACAACTTCTTAATTTAAAAGAAAATAAACTAAACACA
>NW_010729129.1:1417284-1428015 GCF_000365185.1 Nelumbo nucifera
CTAAAAAGGAAGAAAATCATACAGCCTTGCAGATACAAAAAGGAAGAAAATCATACAGCCTTGCAGATACAAAAAAGGTAGATACTAAATAGGAAGAAAATCAAAGAAARAATAATTCCTATAATCAAGCTATTCCTAATTGGGCTAATACTACATATTTACAGCCTATAATTTTGTAACAAACCTATTTGTAGCATCAAAAGTATTATTTACACGATATCTAACTTTCCCTCCTCTTCAATTGTTTGCTGATCCTTCTGTATTATTTTCTTGTTTCTTTAAGAATGCAGGACCATTTTATGAATGGGTGGGAGCTGGACTAACCAGAGTCGTGATAGAGGGGTTCAACAATGGAACTGTTGACTTGTCTTCAAATTCTTGGACCTATAAGGTAATTTTGTAACTCAATCCCAGAGTACTTGCATTATCGTGAATTTTTAAGGTTTACAAGCAGTTGAATTGCTTTCTTCTTTAGGAATAATGGGTTTAATTTTGCAGTAAAAAATAATAATAATAATAATTTTTTGAAAAGGTGAAGTAAAGTTTTATTGATCAGAGGAAAGCAAAACAAGCTGCTCACTGTACAAGAGAGAAGTACAACTGAGGACAGCTAGAAGAAAACTCAGAAAAAATTAACAGCCACACATGAAGTCAGAATGTCCCCCTTGAAAAGCAAGTTGGAGTTCAGCCACCCTCTAAGCTCATCAACAATTAATTTTATCACCCTTTCAACTTGAAGCTGATTCTGATCGAAGATCCTTCTGTTTCTTTCCTTCCAAATCGACCATAGCACTGCTAGAGGATTTGCCTTCCACAGAATCCTTCCCTTTCTATTCATTCCCCCCACTTTCCAGCCTTCTAAGAGAGCCTTTACTGAATTAGGCAAACATGTAGAACAGTTAATTGCTTTGAGAAAATGGGCCTAAATTGTTGCAGAAAATTCACAATGAAGAAACAGGTGGTTTGAGGTTTCTTTACCCCTCCCACACAGCATACAGGTGACACATCTGGTAGCACTACTCCTTTTCTAACCAGCATAACTTTCATCAGACACTTATCTTCAGCAGCCACCCACACAAAAAACTTTACTTTAGAGGGGGCTACACTACCCCACACCAAAGGACTGGGGAAAGAGCTAGAAGACTCAGGCACCAAATCAGAATAGACAGATTTTACTAAGAATACTTCAGTCTTTGACCACCCCCAAAAACACTGATCTGGATCTAGAGGGTTTAGCCTGCATCCCTGTAACCTTGAAAGCAACTCCATAACCTGCGAGATCTCCCAATCATTGAAATCTCTTCTAAAAGAGGGGGACCAAACTGAAGAGTTTCCTGGACCAGTATAGCAATCCGCCACCAAGGCATCTTTATCCGATGCCAGCTGAAATAAGTCAGCAAACAAATTTTTCAAAGGGGGTTCAGAGCACCAAGGGTCAGACCAGAACTTCAAACTGGATCCATTCCTTAGCTTGAACTTCATACCTTTCTGAAAAAGAGGATAGACTTTGTAAATCCCTTTCCACACCTCACAACCATAAGAGAGGTTGGGCTTTGCCGGAACCTACTTCTGCACAATAACTTGACTCCATAACTCATTAGGCTCCTGCAAAAACCTCCAAAGCCACTTCCCAAGAAGGGCCATATTGAAATTCTTCACATTTCTGATTCCCAAACCGCCAGAATTGAAAGGCTTACAGATCTGATCCCAGATGACCAGATGAAACTTTTTGGTCATTCTTTCCACCACCGGAGACCAAATGCTTTTGGAGTTACACTTGGCCCCTAAAGGCAGCCCCAAATAAGAAGAAGATAGAGCCCCCACCCTACAACCCAACAAATCAGCTAGGGACTGCAGGTTACTTACCTCTCCAACAGCCAACATTTCACTCTTAGCTAGGTTAACCTTTAAACCTGAAACCACTTCAAACCAGTAGAGGATATTCCTCAAAGCCAAAATCTGATCAACTTTAGCCCCACAGAAAAACAGGGTGTCATCACCAAATTGGAGAAGAGGGATTTCTTATCCATTAGGAACTATTTCAAAACCTGCTAAACAACCCCCCTCCACAGACCTAGCAGTCATCCTACTCAAACCTTCCATAACAAAAAGGAATAAAAGGGGGGAGAGGGGATCTCCCTGCCGCAAACCCCTAGAACTTCTAAAATTGCCTTTTGCTGGACCGTTTAAAAGGATTGAGAATCTAGGAGTAGTAACACACGCCTTCATCCAGTTCCTCCACTTTTGCCCAAAGTGCATCCTCTTCAACATGTAGTCTAGGAAAGCCCAGTTAACATGGTTGTAGGCTTTTTCGAAGTTAATTTTGCACACCAGCCCCTTCTTCCCACTTCTTTTCCTTGAGTCACTTAATTCATTAGCTATAAGAACACCATCTTGGATATGTTTGTTATGAATAAAATCTCCTTGAGACGAGGAAATAAGGGGCTCCATCACCCTTCGCATCCTTGAAGCCAGCAATTTTGCAATGATTTTTTACACACTGCCTAGTAAACTGATTGGCCTGAAATCTTTTAGATCAGATGCCCCTTTCTTTTTAGGGATCAGGGAAATGAAAGTGGCATTAAGATCTTTCCAAAGAGGCAGAGTGAAACTCATCTAGAACTTTCAACAAATCCTCTCTCACCACTTCCCAAAATCTCTTATAGAATAAAATGGTGAAACCGTTAGGACCCAGTATGTGCTCTTTCTGGAGGTAACAAGGATATTGATCCTTCCATCTGCTTATAATAATGGGTTCAATTTCTATAGTATAGTAGGAGATGAAGTTTTTCTTCTTTATTTCTCTGTTTCTTCTTTTTGTTTCTAGTGTCATCTCTTTAATAACTCCAATCTCCGAATGTGCTCTTTCTGGAGGTAACAAGGATATTGATCCTTCCAATCTACTTTTTTAAAGTTGTTCTTATCAAATGTTTACAGAGGTTAATTCATAATGACAGTAATCAGTGTGCCCTGACTTGAAAAATATTATAAAATCAACTTTCTATTTATTTGTTGATTTGTCTTTCCATTGTTCTGTATATCATGTCTTCAGGAATAATGAATTACCTCATTATCTTCAGAGTCAGTAGGTAACTCAATGGCATTACACAATTTTTCATATTCCCCCATTTTTTCTGTTGTGCATAGAAATATTATTGGTATTAAGCATCCCTGTAAAGATCTGAAAGTGTAGTCTTCTTTATCTTCTCTCTCTCTCTCTCTCTCTACTTTCATTTTCCAGATCGGAATGGAGGGAGAGCACTTAAACATTTACAACCCCAATGACTTGAATAATGTGAAGTGGGTTTCAACTTCAGAACCACCAAAGAATAAACCTCTCACATGGTACAAGGTACATCATAATTCTCTTCAGTCATCATCATCTAAGGCTTGTCCCAGCTATATGGGATCAGCTACATGAATCCTGTTCCAACATTCTGTTTTGTTCAGCAACTATGCAAATTCATCAAAGAGGATGAAAGTTAATGTAGTTGGAACTTCATTATTTAAAGGGCCATACTTTTTCATTTTATCATCTTCACATCCCAGTAGTTACATTTAAACAAAAAAAAATTGATATTATCACATTTGTGTTGGAAAATTTCTTTATTTATCATGCATATAATATCATGTCATTTTATAATAGTTATGTAATATAATATGATATAAAACATGTATATATAAATAATATATTGCAGACCAGACTTGAAGTGTTGGCCCATGCCTAGCCCTAAAATTTATGGGCCTGATGTGGACCCGGGCTRGGCTGGGCCTAAACCTCAAAACCTAGGCCCAAGACCATAAATTTCTAGGTTGGGCCGTCCCAGGCTGGAAATGGTCACCCCTAGGTTTTGTGCAAGGTGGATGTGGAGAAGGTTTTTGATCATGCCAATTGGGGTTTGTTGGATTATGTGTTAAGGAGGATGAATTTTAGAGAAATATGGAGGGATTGGATGAAGGTTTGTGTCTAAACTCCCACTTTTTCAATCCTCATAAACTATGGAAATTTTCTTAGTTCTGGGGCTTTGAGGCAAGGGGATAGAGCTAGAGTGGGATTTTGGGAGGATATTTGGGCTGGAGCAAGATCTTTGAAGGATGAATTCCCTCAGCTGTATGTTATTGCTACTAAAAAAGGATCATTGGTATTGGAGAATTATAATGTTACCAACAGGTCCTTTGCTTGGAGCCCTTAGTTTAGGAGAAGGCTTAAATGACTAGGAAATTGATTCTCTCACCAAGTTACTGAGGACTCTTCAAAATGTCGGTCCAAATAGGAGATCAAGGTATAATAGAATATGGTTGTGGGATAGATCTAAAGCTTTCTCTGTGGAGTCAATGTACAAGTATCTGAATCCAGGGGAAGATAGCAGTTTCCCCAGTTCTCAAGTTTGGTGCAAATAGGGATGGCAATTTCGTGGGAATTTTTGGGTATTCGACCCGTCCCAACCCTAATATGACCCGTTTATCAAAACCCTATAGGGTTTGGGACGGGTTTGGGATTTTAGATTAAAACCCTATAGGGTTGGGATGGGTTTGGGTTTTGACTTCAGGGTATCCGATACCTGATACCCGGGATGCATAAATATGAACCTATTATATATATCATGCATAAATTTATAAAATTTAAGTACTAAGATAATTATTCTATTATTAATATTTTATTTGTATAAATTTATTGGGATAAAAATCATCATTTGATGTAAATTTGGGTTTGGTAGATTGTTTATTTCATTTAGTTATAAAATGCTAATTTTAAATATTATTTCTTTTAATTTTTAGTTGGAATTGTTAATCATATGTATGTATTGATTGTTTTGAACACAAAAGTTAATACAATCTATTTTACTTCATTAAATAACACAAAATATGAGATGGTTTAGTGGCTTAAAGTAGTGTTAAGAGAATTGGTGCTATCATTAATTGATCCAGGTTCAAGTCACACTATAAGCATTAAGAAACTTTTTTTAGTAGAAAATATTTGGTCAAGGGGTTTAACGGGTGGGACGGGTCGAGACGGGTTTAACGGATTTGGGACTGGACGGGTTTGGGAATTTGAGAGGAAAAGTTAGACGGGTTTGGAATCAGGGATACATGGCGGGTTTGGGAATGGGTAGGGCAATTTGCACGGGTACCCTACCCGTTGCCATTCCTAGGTGCAAAGCAGTCCTGTCAAAGACCTCATTCCAGGTCTAGGTGGCAGCTGAGGACCTGTTGAAGAGAGGTCTGGTTACTTCTTTGTGGGTTAGAGTGTTAAACTGCTTTGGGATTCAAATATGCTTCCCAGAGTCGGTGGTGAAATTCTTGGAGGCTTTTGCCATATCAAAGGTTTGACAGGGAGGCAATCCTATGTGGAACATGATCCCTGCAGCATTTTTTCTTTTTTCTGGTTATTTGGAGGAAAAGAAATAGTCAAATTTTTTAAAATAAATTCTGTTAGGAGTAACTAAAGCCCCCTGCTCAAACACATGGCTTCCTATTAACTCAAGAAATAGGATCTCAGAAACTCCACTTTCCACTTTCATTCTAAAAAAAAAAAAAAGTGGAAGTGGTTAACTCCACTCTGTAAAGAAGGCACACATGGCTATTTATTGAATATAAAAACTACCCACTTAAGTATTAGTGGATTCAAACCAATAAATGGCCTATTAGATAAAATGGTGTGGGGTTTATTCTTTTAGATAAAATGGACTATTAATTACAAATAAAACATGATTTAATCTTTTAAATCAATAAAAAACTTGACCCGTACTAAGTACGAGTGTCAAATAAAATAGATCAAATTAATTGCCCTATACACAGCTACTTATAAAGAAAAAGTATTCACCTCAAAATATGTAGGCCTATAATCTTTCTAATTTAATTTTTTTTTAATTCGAATAAAAGACTCTCAAAGGTGTAGGTTCCGTTTTTTTTTTTTGGTATGAAATATGAAATAGGTTGTCAATTACAAATTAAACATTAAATAACAAACTTAAATTAGATATTCCAAATAAATAGTAAATTTCAAACAAAATTATACTTAGGTGTAGTAGCCCTGTACTTAGTACAGTGTGTCAAACAAAATTTATTAGAATATATGAATAAAAAATATGAAAATACTAGCCCCGCACTTAGTACGGGGGTCATTCTCTAGTATTTAATGAATCAGAAAGGTATATAATTACAAAAATACCCCAGAATTCTATATCTCACTATTACTGAAATACATTTATTACAAGTGCAGTACTATATACGTCTGTTCTTACAATAGAAACATTTCTCATGATAAATAGCACATACTGTGACGACATTTTTCCATTTTGGGAGTTTTCAAAAGTTTGTCTTAGACACTGTAGTGTTGGACATATCAACATCCTCGTAGCATAGATAGTAGGTAATAAATTTAAGATAAACAACAAATGAGAAGGAAAGTGAATATTTTATGCTCATGAGGTGATTGATTAAGATGTTTGGTACATGGCCAATGTTGAGCTTGTCTTACTGCCAAGACCGATAAAGGAAGAGGGTTGTGTTAAGTTGGCACCTGGCATTAAAACTTTTTGCTAACCTCTTGCTAACATGGATTCTGAATTGTCATTTTGTGCTCAGAGTAGCCAACCCCATATAATTGGGACAAGGCTTTAATTGAGCTGGGTGATTGATTAAGATTTTTAATACAAGCAGTTTATGATGTTCCTACAAGTTACAATGTCTTTCCTGTAGCACTTTTGATGCATTATGCTGTGTTTCAGCTCCCAAGTAGCAAAAGCAAATGACTACTGCACCATTTGATTATCACTTGAATGCCTGCCAGCCCTGCTGCAAGCACTGGATTTAGTTAGTCTATACTTCCTTTCTGAAGAAAGTTTTTCTCTAAACTGTTTTTGAGAAGTTACTACTTTGTCCCCATTTTACAGGCACTTGTTGATACTCCATCTGGAGATGAACCTATTGGGCTGGATATGTTGTCTATGGGGAAAGGACAAGCTTGGCTGAATGGAGAAGCAATTGGAAGATACTGGCCAAGGATAAGTTCTATATATGATGAGTGCCCTCCTGAATGCAATTATAGAGGCAAATTTTTCCCAGACAAATGTAACACTGGATGTGGAGAACCAACTCAAAGATGGTAACTTAAAATGCTGAACCCAAAAACACAAGGCAGGAAATTTACATTTCTGTCATCTATGTTCTTTCTATATGCCCAAATTTTAGTACTTCTCTAGAGACCTTAATGTCAAACCAACCTAATTATATTAGAGTTGTTACAAAGAAACTAAACTGGAAATAATACCTGGTTTTTTGCTTAAGAAAACATGGTTTTATAGGCACTCACCAAGCATTTAATTTTTTTCCGAGTACCTCCTGATACTATTACCATTCACCAACTCAATTGAGTTCTCAAAGATCAAGTACATAGGAGAGCTGCATCAATTTGGAAATAAAGGAGAAATGATTAGTTTTGGAATGACCTTCTCTAGGAAGTCCACACCATTTACCCAGTTGACGCTCAAAGTTGACTTGTACCAGGGCTCTAGGCAAGTCCCACGTTGAACCCATGTTTCTTAACGATATAACTGAAGCTGATTTTAATTGACATAAATTGGTATTATCCCAGCCTATTTTCAACACCCAGTTGACACTCAAAGTTGACTTGTACCAGGTTGAATCCATGTTTCTTAATGATATAACTGAAGCTGATTTTAATTGGCATAAATTGATTGTTATCCCAGCCTATTTTCTTCTTCTTGAATTTTCCTTTCTTCTTTTTATTTAATTTTGGTCAGTAGAACTTAATTTACCCTTACGGCCATACTATGCATGATGCTACAGACAGTGTGTTTGACAATAAAGATAGCTCTGAAAACATTAAGGATTCTTTGTTCAAAATGAGGAATTTGTCAGATGGAACCCAGTCAGCATGATTTCAGTTAGCATCCTAGTATTTCAGAAGACAACAATAGTTCCCTTTTTGAAATAATCTCTTAAATAAAAAATCATTTTAAGCAGGTGTATTGCCCTTAAAAGTTTTTCTGCCTTACCTCCTAAAGTTTTTCAGATTTCTTCAATTGATAATAGAGTTATTCATGAGTTTGCTGTGAATGTGTGTATAAATCTGATTATCCTGGCAATTTCTTCTTTTTGGAACAGGTACCATGTTCCACGGTCTTGGTTTCGGCCATCAGGAAACATTTTGGTGATCTTTGAGGAGAAAGGTGGAAATCCAACTGAGATTAAATTCTCAAAACGACGAGTGACTGATGTTTGTGCTCTCATTTCAGAAGATTTTCCCCCTATTAATCCTGAATCTTGGCATAAGGGTATCAACGGTGGTAGCAAATCCAAAGCAACTGTTGATCTGAAATGYCCTCCCAAAACTGTCATTACCGGCGTAAAGTTTGCAAGCTTTGGAACTCCTACTGGAACATGTGGATCTTACAGCAAGGGTGATTGCCATGATCCTAATTCTTCTTCTGTTGTTGAGAAGGTAAGGAATCAGTAACAGAATACATTGATCATCTTTCAATTCATCACCTTGGTCAGAAATTGCCCTACCATCATACCAAAACCCAATGAGCCCAAAAATCCAAATGTAATGATGTTATAACATCTAAACATTTACTAGTGCACGAATGATGTGGTTCCACCAGTAAAGTTCTTGACGGAATATGTTAGTGGTAGTGTGATTGGAGCAAAGCCCAATATACCAGGACTCTTGGATCAAATGAAGCCCCAAAAGCACTTCTTCTTGCACTTCTTTGTTTTCTTTGTTAAAGTAGGATCCAACGATCAACAAGCCTTGTATAAACCATCCAACCTAACCATGTATTGAGTCTGATTTCTGTATTTCAGATCTTACATATTTTTCAGGAATTTAGTTATTGGACTGGCTCATCTCTAGATTACTAAATTTGTTTGATTGCTATTGCAGATTTGCCTGAACAAAAATGGTTGTACCATAGCGTTATCTGAAGAGAACTTCAATAAAGACTAGTGCCCCAACTTGACAAAGAAGCTTGCTGTGGAAGCAATGTGCAGCTGAAACTCCCTACTCCAGCAGCTGGTTTGATAATTGGTATGTACACGGAATATTTAATAGCCTACTTTTTTTTTGAAGATGTATCGTTTTTTTTTCTCCTGCTTATAATTGTTGCAGGAAATGTTGTTCTTTAGTTATTCTTGTTCATCAAAGTTCCAAATACTCAGATAGGCATGGAACCAACCATGACCAATCAAAATCCTAAAAAACATTTTTGTAATTTATCAATTCAGTGGAGCTGCAAATAAAAGCCTTCATAACTAAAATCGTTTCTTGAATTCTCTCTCTAGTCCTTAACCCCAGCCCCATGTAAATCTGGGGTTTAAAGAAACTCTATACTCTCTACACTGACACCAAGGTTTCTGTTTTCTAAACGGTTCCTTGGTATAGAAATCATCACGTAAGATAAAACATGCATTCTGCTTTTCTCCCTCTGATTTTCAGTGTTAACATGTTCCATAATTGATGATTACATGGATTCCATTTAAAGTTCATGATAGGGGTGTGCCGGTTTTGGATTGGACACTGTCCAAACCAAAATCAATTTGGACAAATTGGACAGACCAGCAAGACAGATTGAATTGGACCTGGTCCATCCATAATGAATTTATATTGGATTGAGTTGGATTGAGCCAATATTTAGTCCATTGATAAAAGAATGTAGGTGTCAATGGACCAGGTTTGGATTAGAATTAATCTACATTAAAACAAATTTGAACAGATTGGACGATCCAGACATTGAATTGGACCACTCCAAAGTGGTCCTAAATATTCATCGGATTGGATTGGACATGATTCATTTGTAATGGATTCACATTGGACTGGATCAGATTGGACAAAATCCAGTCCAATTGGCACCCAGGCTCATTGTATTGGAAGGGAAAAGGATAGAAGAGATTGAATGTCTAATTTGCTGTGTGAATACTATAGGCCAATTACTTGATGCGTGTGTCTGTGTTAATCAGTTAATATATTTAGAAAATATGGTTGAATCCGTTTGATTATATTTAAATCTATTTTGATAGGATTGTAAATTACAACTATTTATTTAAAAATGGAATAAAATAGAAATAAAAAATAAAATGAATTTGACATCATAAAAAAAAAGGCAGGGAGTGGGACTGGATCCCAGCGGAATGAGGAAAACTGTCTCCATTGGCAAGGACAAGAATGGGGATGGGGACTTGGGGAGCAAATCCCATCCCCACCTCACCCTGTGACCATTCCTACGAGTTGGTTACTGGTTAGTTAGGATGTGGATTCAACAAATGCGGGTTGGTTAGGATTAGGCCATACCTCATTTTAACCAAACTCGGCCCAACTTGCATCCTTGGTTCTGAATTTGGTCCGGTTATAAACTAAGCATGTGGACTTTTTTTTATAATAGCAATCAGTCTGATGAGGGTGCAACTTGGGGCAGGTTCTCGTTTGGCATTTATCAAAATTTGAATGGAGCCAATGGGCCTGGCCTGAAAGCCCAAGTCCTAAGCAATGTAAAATGCTA
The DNA here is from genome assembly GCF_000365185.1 of Nelumbo nucifera. Next base: position 1,427,808 of record NW_010729129.1, read on the forward strand.
ACTTGGGCCAACCCAGGTTGCATCCTTAGTGTTGCCTCATTCCACCATACAACCTGATCAGATAAATATTGAGTGAGCTGGATAATTAACACTTTACAGTCCTATGATTTCTCTTATGGTACTGTTTTTTGGTATGCTTCTCTTATTGTGTAAGGCCCACCTAAACTGGCCATGTTTAAAAAGTTTCCTTTCTTTTTTTTTTTTTTTT
>NW_010729129.1:1428076-1517644 GCF_000365185.1 Nelumbo nucifera
GATTTCTGGTCCTGGTTTTTGGATGATTTTGATGGAAGGAACAATTGAACCACCAGTCATGAGGAAGAACAATAATGAAAAATTGAAAGCAACCAGACAGCTTTCTGAGTCCTGGTTTTTGTTGATTCACAAGTTCTTCAATTGGTAAATGTGGGTTTGAGTCTAGGAACCGTTACTTTGTGCAATAAAAAAGACAAAGATCATGTCTGCATCCCGTCCACCCCTCCCCAGACCCACATGACTGAGAAAAACATTTGGTAAATGGCCTTTCTTAGATGCTTATAACTACTCTATTTTCAATTCAAAAACCAATGTTTACTTATATTGTGGCAAAGATTCTATTAGACCTCAAAACTAAATAAAAACTTTGTTGGTTGCTCTCAGGCTGGATACAAACCTCACCTTCTGAGACTTGACCAGCATTCTCATGTTTATCAGCCCAAGATTTTTCTATTACATCAAGCAAGAGGCCAAGAGCTATAATCGTCTAATGATGCTTATATTGAGTAGGCAAGGACTCATTCTCTTTTTCTTTTCCACAATTTTTCCAACAAAGAATATGTAGTTAGATATACTATTGTTTATTGGATTAGGCTTCAAGACAAGATTTGGGCTGCAAGGTAATCTGAGTTTGCCTTCTTTATAGTTGGACTAAATATGGTTTCACCCAAATCCTATCGGATTCAATATGGATCCATGTTCACCACAAGATACTAGAATCAACCCTAAAATCTACTTTCCAGGTCAGTAAAAGACTCAAATTCAAACCCAATAAAACAACCATGTAGGTTGTAAAGTGTAAAGCATAAAAAGTTAAAACAAACAAATGGGATTGTTCTGGGTATAGTCTGATTTTTATAAATTGGGGACATGCCTAGCAAAATGACAATCAAACCCTTTTACTTTATACAATTTTATAAAGCTAAAATCAATACATAGGTCTAGGGGTGTTTTCATCTTTCCAATGGGATTGGGATCTCGGGTCAAATCACTTACCAAATCTAAGCAAAAAGGTAAAAGTTGAATATTTAATGCATAAGGTGTTAGATATAGGTCTACTGGATTCACTTTTGCTCCTTTAGTCCTAAAATGGAAGAATTCAGGTCTAGTTAGATCGGAATTCATTTTAATAAGTGATTTTGCTTATAACTCAAATCTTCGAAATAATAATTCTTTGTTAGCAGAATCTTATCCAAACACAGCCTAGAAAGCAATGCAAATTATAAAGCACTTGGAAAGACCAAATAATTTCTGCAACTTCTATATTAATTCAACTCACTGATTCGGCCCCCGTCAACTCCAGGTTTTAGAATGACGAGGTAAACACTCCTCTCTGGTTGAAGTGATATGTTATTCATACAGTGACCTTCAAAAGGCTTCAATTCGCTGTATTTCTTTTCCTTTTGCGCAAACACCAAAAATTCATGTTTTACAAGTTTCTTGTCACATAAATTACATATCTTATATACAAAATTACAAGAATTCTTGAGTCAAAATACATCTGTGAATTGAGATTATTGTTCAACACAGAAAAGATGACACGGCAACATCCTGGGATTCTGTTATGCTAGCCGTTTCGGCTATCCTGAGAGCAAGAGTTGCTTTATATACAGCCGCTTCAGCAATCTCCATGAGCTTCTGTGCTCTTTGGCGTTTAGATATTGCCACCTCCATGGACCTGCTTGCAGATGCTTCAGCTTCCTGGAGCTTATGCTTGGCTGCCTTCGTATCCTGCTCCGCTGCTAAGGCTGCATATGGCCAAAAGAAAAATTGGGTCAGAGAGATTATAGAGGCTACACCCAGATAGTATCCAAATAGTATTAGATGTTGGCCAACTACAAAAATAGCGCTGTGTTTGTTTCTTTGTAGAAGCAGAAAAAAACAAAGTCTTGGCCATAAAAGGCCAAAAATATATCTCTGACTACTCAGATTGGAGAAATTCTCCCTAGTTTCAATGAAGAAGGCTATTATAGAATATGGGAGAGATAACTCCCCCCCCCCCCTCTTCACACACATACACATACACACACATAAATCTCTTATAGAGAGCTTAAACAGAAAAAGAAGCAACTTTTACATAAGGCTGTTTTACAGCTTCAAGCAATTTTTCTTTTTGATTTTGGCCCAACTCAAGTTTTTTTTTTTTGATAATTAACAGAAACTTTCATTATTAGATATTAAGAGAAAAAAATACAAGGGGGGTAAAATCTCTTAACCCTCCCTAAAGGTAAATTTTAATTTACAATATTGCCCAGAATAGATTGACTCTTCCCACCCCTTGTTTGGCCAGTGAATCTGCCAAGGAATTGGCACTCCTCTTAGTCCACTAAAACTTAAGCTTTTATTTGCTGGCCCATTACAACATTCTTTGCTGTTGGAACCTTGTGCTAACACAGCTTAAGTTTTCCTTGCATCCCTCTGTTTCTGCACCAACATTAACCAAAGATAACGCAACTGAGTTAATAGATATGTACCTTGTAAGTAACTTGGCTGTTTTCCTCGACCAAATTTACTTGTTTGTCGTTTGAACGATCTTTTCTTGCGGATAAAGGGCTTTGGCACCACTTGAGCTCTCCTCGGTGGTTGAAACTGTATTAGGAAGGATCATTCAAGTTCAGCATAAAAGGAGAGGTCCAACAACCATATACACTTAAGTTCATGAAAAGCCTAGGGTAGCCATTTATAGCAAAGGGGGAGACTTAACATCCGGAAGGAAGAAAGGACAAACAGCATTTATAAATAATAACCAAAAAGGATGACGAATTCAGCAAAGATGCATCTTTCAAACATTATGAGGAAGAGGCTTGGAATAGGCACAGGATGTAAGAAATACCCTGTCCAAGATCAGGACAACTGACTGCCAAAAAACAAAGTACATCTTTTAGACCTTGCTTGGATTTTTTTTTTTTTTTGATAATTAACCTTGCTTGGAATTTCAATCCTTTCTTTCCTGGACAGGGTATTTCTTACATCCTGTGCCTATTCCAAGCCTCTTCCTCATAATGTTTGAAAGATGCATCTTTGCTGAATTGCGGCTAAAGTCATAACTTTTCTGCCACATGAGATCTAACGAGCAGCCAACTCTCATAACTCGTGGCATGAGGAAATGTCTTTCCCCAAAAGAGCAGTCAACTCTTTGTCAAAATGTTTGGGTCTATGTGCCATAGTTACAGCATGAAGTTTTTGTAATTCAGCAAATATACATAGACATTGTAATATATCATAGACATAACAGAATTGTAATATCTCATAGACATAACAGATTTTTTTATTTATCCTTTTCTCTCCTTTTTTTGCTGGGTATTGTAGAAATATTAGAATTGAAAGTAGATGCAAACAACCATGTTGCGAAAAGTTGGCTTGGTATTGAAGAAACAAATTTACACTTAAATTTTCCTCTTCAAAATTAGATTACGGGCATGACATGAAAGATCTTCATGGGATACCAATATGAAAAGACCTGCTGATGAAGAAATGCTTTTGATACCATTTGGGATGAGTGTCTGCCCAGTATTGTAAATAGCATCAACAGTGTGGAACATTCCACATGAGTACGAGGAAAAAAGAAAATTGAAGAGCAAAAAGAAGAAAATTCCAAGATAGTCAATTTCTTGAAAAATATAATCAGCAATACATGTTAAAAGATGATTCAAAGGTACAGAGTACAAAAATATTGTTTTTAACAATATGTTGATTTCCACATCCTCAACTACCAAAGAATTGTAAGATAGATAGGCACTGCTTAATCGTAGAAGCCTCAATACGATGAGAAAATACCAAACAAAAGGGTAGAGAATTATACATATAAAACCAAACATAAATAATGTGGCACTTTTAATTGATCAAAAAATAATAATGTGGCACTTTTACCTGAAAAACCCTAACCAGAGCTGAACGTCTCTGCTTCCTCTTTTTGAGCCAGTACTCATAAACTTTTGCCAACATTTCCCTCCTCCCCAAAGTTAAACAGAGGTCAATATTTTTATTCTCATCTGAGATATCATCTGGACTACAATATGCAGCTTTCTCAAACACATCAATTATTTTCTCAAAGTTCTCTATTGAGATACAGTCAGCCCTACCATCCTCTCCATCACAACACTCATTGTTAAGCTTGTTTAGCCATTCCTCATCATCAGATTCAATGTCATAATTTGGAGTCATTTTTGTTAAAGCTCTATTTACTTCAAGGTCATTTGTCATGACATAAGTATCACCTCGAATAAATGGAATATATTTGATGTCCTCGTATCCTTGTACTTCACGTACCCCAGGCACAGGGATAGTCTTCACAGAGGCAGCTTGCACATTCCGATCATAACATTCTCTATAAAGCTCTTTAAATATAAACCAATCTCTTCTATCAGAAAACTCTAGTTTCCAACCATTTTCCCCTGCCCATATAATAGCCTGGGTGAAACGATTGGATGTGCTGGGTTTCATCACTTTCTGTGCTTTATGCAAAAATCTCAAGGATCCTTTTGTGCGCCCAACTAAAAACCATTTGTTTGGTGCTGAACACTCTAATGTAACCTTTGCCCCTTCATGTCGATAACATTTGTGTGATTCAATAACCAAGATATTGGCACTGCAGACCATTGAATCCATGTTCTGCCTAATTTCTTCTAAGGTAGACTTCAGTTCCTTCATATTTTCTCCCAAAGGCTTCCTCCGCTTGCGATTGCATATGGGAGACAATAAAGAAGTGCAACCATCCCTAACTGTACGAAAATTTGCACCTCTGTAACTAGAAGACTTGTGCAAGTCAACTGGTGGACTTTTAGGTCTTCCCCTGAGATTATTCCTTCTCTTGTGAACACCACGGGAATGCACCCTGTGTCTACCGGATACAACCCGGCCAACTAATCCAGTAGTTCTAGAAATTTGACCAGCCCCAATCCTCTGAACAGAATTATTTCCAGAAGCCACAATTTTGCTTATATAATTATCTACCTCAGTAGGAACATATGAAGGAGACTGTTGATCTTTATTAAATCTAGGAGGGTTTGTGCAGAAATGCATCAGATATTGAAGATGAACACGAGGACAATAAGCAGACCTAAGAAGCATAGTGGAATGCAAACACATAAAAGAGAGCGGAATCGCAGAAAAATCAACAGAAAACAGAGGTATAAACTGTTGAGCCCCAAAAATCTTGCACAACCCAAACGATGACAGATCATTTTTCCATCCTTTGTTACAATAATGATCCTGGGAGCAGAAAAACAGGAATTTCAGTAAAAAGAACAAAATCGGAACAGAGACAACAGTAACAAAAACTGAAATCAGAAAAAAAAAGCATAAGTACAGATAATTCGAAGAGTCCACCTACATGCAAGAAATAGATGCCTTGACGAGAAAAAACTCGGGCGATCGGGTTTAAACACGTAAATGCAGCAAACTTCGACAGTCTCAGCCTGGCCCGCGCCATGTAGCTAAGAACAGAGTACAGAAAACACGCAAGACGTTGAGAATTGCTGCAAGAGGATTCAACAACGATCAAAAGCAACCCTTGGCGGAGGAAACCATCGAAAAACGCGTGTTGCTCCAAATGCCCCTGTGGAGCTGGTTTTCCCGCCAGAAGATACTCCGCAGCACCATCTGAAACTCTCGATGAATCAGTTGACAACACCGGAAGTACGTCTCTTCGTTGTTTCCGGACAAACGAAATGCCATACATTCGATCGTCGGAAAGCTTCTCTGCCCTGTCAATATCCAATCTCCGGCGCTTTCGATGGTAAACAACGCCGTACAACCTATCTACACTGTCATCAGCCATCGAAGCTCCAGGAATTGCATCCGAAGTTTCCGGAGACCCCATTTCACCTCCCAACTCCATTACGGGCACTTCTCTGTTCCGATCAACCTCATGCCTGTCATTGTCCTTGCAGCATGAAACATCGTCTCCGTGGCCAGAATTATCCAGCAACCGAAACCACTCGTCCCCATCCGAGCCCCTGCCCAGCTTAGGCTTCTCGGGCTCCGACCACAACCGCTTTCCCGACCGTAAAACCCTAGCCCCATCATCCTTCCCGATCGATTTCGGCACAAAAACCCTAGTCGACCTCCTCATACCAACGGAAGGCATGGGGGAAATACGCTAGAAGAAACAAAACTCTCTGCAAACCTTCTCGAACACCGATTCAGATGCCTCAGCACAGACTCCCCTGATGCCCGTAAAACCAAACCATCGACCCAAGATTCAACCTTTCTCAGACTCTGTCACCCTCCTCCCATCCCGTACACGAAAAAAAGAAACAAAATCAACAAGACAACGCACTACCCATGAAAGCCCGCCATTAAAGCATCAAAAACCGACCACTGAGAATTCATTTCTCAAGGCGGACGGAGACATCACAATCTGACGACGATTTCGATTATCCGTTCCTTCAACATGTATCTTCCATTGGGCGAAACGGTTAGTTGAGAGGGATTCACCGTCCACATAGTTCTTGAGGGAGCGTCACAGAGGCTGTTGGTGCTGGGTTCTACGTACGAACTATCTAGGGTTTTAAGAAAAAAACGCTGGAAACCATACGGCGGCTTACAGAAGCCGTCGGATGAGAATCCAAGGGACGAGATTGAGTGGATGACGGAGGTCGTTCGATGGCTCCAAGACTGAAGAGGTTTTTCGCTGGAGGAAAGATTTCGTATGAGAGCGGATGTTTTTACTCATATTCTAACCCGGTCGTGCTCATGTGCAGATTTGGAACTAGATTGTTGTATAAGGGGTTTTTTGTCTTTTTATTTGTCCATGTCCAGATATACCACCTTACCGAGAGAAATGTTCAAGAAAGATTTTTTTTTTCTTATTATATGCCCATTACAATTTACAAGTGGATCTTGAACCACACATCGGAATTTTGTGGGACCCACTTGAAAATGCATTCGCTCTATTTTTTTGGGTGGAATGTTATGGAAACTCGAGGGCCCATTCCGCATGGTGGACCCCACTAAATGCTCTTTTTTGTCTCAACAAACCTGGAAAATTGATATTCCATAAGGGCAATTTAGAGATTTTATTGGCATAACATAACACATTAGCGCTGGGGACAAAAAAGGACAGGGCAGGGACAGGATCTGCTCCTTATAGAGCACACCTCACAGCCCTATCTCACCGTGTATTAGGAATATCTTCCATCCTTGTTTTATTCTTCACAGCCCTATCTCACCGTGTATTGGGAATATCTTCTATCCTTGTGTTATTCTCACAGCCCTATCTCACCGTGTATTAGAAATATCTTCCATCCTTGTGTTATTATTGGGAGATGTTCCTAAAACTGTGATGTCTGCGTGTCCGTGGGAATCGGGACCATCCGGTCTCGGTCCAGCAACCCTTACCGTGGTGGAACGTCTTATGTTAGGAGGGTGTCAGATCTCAAACTCATGGCTCCAAGCTAATGGGTAAACTTCCAAACAGCTATCTTACTCTAATAGTAAGTTTTTCACATCTCAACTATTGGGTCAATTGAGAGCACTTAAAAGACATTAAGATAGTGTTTGGTTGGTATGTAGTGTTGCGCTTTATTGAATATATGCATCTGGACATAAAATGCAATATAACATTTTGGGTAAAATACACAAACTTTTCCTGAAGTTTCTAACAATTATAAATACCTCCCCTATAGTTTTGCTTTTGTAAAAACCTCCCTTTTATTTTCAAAACAATTGACAAAAACCTCCCTTCTGTCAATGAATAAGATGGAAAATGTTAAATCGATATTTTTTTTCAAAATACCTATTTTACCCTCTCTCCATAATCCACTCGAACATTGTTCATCTTCTTCCTCACATGCATTGTGGCAGAATGGCTATACACTCCCCCCTCCAGAAGATTGCAATAGACATCTCCATCAATGCACTTCGCTTACCTCCTCACAACAAGAAGAGATTCATTGAAATCCAAAAAGGCCTCCCCTATTACCTCCTACAATGGCGTCGTTGGTTCTCAGAGACTAAAATCCAGAGAAATCACTTCTAGGTACATGTACCATTCCACTTCCACCTCTTCTTTTAGACGATGCCCACCTCCTCTTGTTTCGAGGCCCACTACCTTGATAGCTGCTTCAACACCACTACCGTCTTTGATCAAACAGTCTTAGTCTATCTAGCGGAGACGTCCAATCACCCCTCGACCCACCACGCCACTTGCCTGATTCGACGAGGACGAGCAATGTTGCGAAAGTTTTAGTAGCTTCAAAAATGTTGTTCTACGCGGAGTTTATCAGTTTCATTTGAAGGGGAATCGTTCTCACTTCTGATTAGTAAGATGAAGGCTGATCCAACGCCCAATTTGAGTAATATGAGAAAGGCTACACCAGAGTGGAGGGGGACGACGTCATTGAGAGGGAAGATTAATGGTCCTGGAGGAATAGATTAGATGGAGAACTCAAAACCCATTGATCAGCAATGTTGGCCGAGCAAAACCAAAATGACAAATCCTTTAACAAGAAGTTCAGATTACACTGTTGACAAAAAAACTCATTGGATCTAAAATCGTGATTCACGCATTGCAGCAATCAATGATTGATGAAGGTAGAAGGGCATCGTTTGATGGTAGATTACATCGGGATTCAAGCATTGCCGACTTTGTAAAGACTGTTCAATATGCAATGGATGCCAATTCCACAAACCTCCCACTGAGGTTTGTAACTATAGGTTTTTTTTTTCAAAATTACAAGGGGGTTTGTTAAATTAAAATCACAGTTCATTCTTTTCTCAGCAATCTTTCTCTGACTCTCTCCTTTTGTTTTCATTCCGATATTCTATTTCCAGTTGAATCTGGTCCTTTAAGACCTTGATTTGATTTCTTTTTCTGGGAGGAGAACAAAGCTGCATTCTTGGTCTTCAATTTTTTCGATCTTTTGATTTGTCTAGCAGAAATTTGTTTTTCTGAGAGTTTGGTCTAGGGTCCTTGCATCCCCTTTTTTTCCCTTGCAAAGTTTGTATCATACAGATGAGTTGCTTTTCTTGTACAAGTCCTTAAGGAATAGGCGTAAAGAAAAATTGAAGATAGTAACAATGTTCGATCTTGCTCTCTCCATTTTCATAGTTCTTCAGGCCGCTCTCTATTCCTTCATTTCTCTTTGCCGATTCAAATCTTTTGTTGATCTCCTTACCATTGCTTTGGCTTACAAGACCAATTTGCAATGGATGCCAACAAACGAGTCATCAATTCCCTCCGATCTCACTGCATCTAGTACTGACAGTGTCTCCTCTAGCAAAACTTCTTGAGTACAGGAGTGCAATGGGGTTTCTCAAGCTCATATTAGGCCTCGTGGAATCAATATCCCTACTAAGTTGTTCGGGCGGAGGAGTATAGAAATGCAACGGGGAGTGTATAGCCATTCTACCATAGTGCGTGTGAGGAAGAAGATAAACAGCGTTCGAACGGATTATGGAGAGAGGGTAAAATAGGTATATTGAAAAAAATCATTTCTTTAACGTTTTCCATCTTATTCATTGACGGAAGGGAGGTTTTTGTCGATTTTTTTTTTAAAATAGAAGGAGGTTTTTACTAAAGTAAAACTATAGGGGAGGTTTTTATGATAGTCAGAATTTTCAAGGGAGGTTCTTGTATTTTCCCCTTATAAGAGTGCCTTTAGTCACCCCTTGAGTAATAAAGGTCCAAATGGTATTTCTTCCAAAAAAATAATTTTCACATAACCTGAAATAAAATATAAAATGTAGTACAAATTACAAAAGATTGTATTTGATTAGTCCAACCAAACAAGATTATTGTTTGGCAAAGTATAATTGTCTATGTGGTGCTGACATGGCAGAGAAACGGCACCCAACACAATGATGCCAAAGATGCTTAAATCAAGATAATCCTACCCACACCTCACAAGAGATGTTCTCAATGTAAAGCTATAGTGTTATGTGGGTAGCTGTCAGAGATATGAATTTGCCTAAATCCAGTTGTTTATCCTCTAATTCTGAGGGTCTTTGGAACCATGCACATTTATTAAATAAACACAGTCATATAGGCACCACTTCAACATTTCCCCCATTATGTGAATTCATATGTATATGGATTTGCAAAAGTAGGCTTCGGTTTATGTGCATGCCTACCGTTGGAGGAAGCTTCATTTTAGCGCTTCCCCCAACGGATAGGCATTTATTCATTATTTTGTTGATGTAGTGCCTAATGGTGCCTAAGCGTTAATAAACGGATTCATTATTGCTTTTCTCATTTTTCAAAACAAATAAATTACAAAACATTTAGTCAATAAATGTCCACAGTTTCAAACTCATACTTTATCATCTTAATGCCTATGACTTGGTTGTTAAGATGGCCACCATCTTTCTGGAAAACAATAGACGCATGATCAAACCCACTTAACTCCAATCTCTCATCGGTATAGGTTTCATTTGAATTTATTTAAAATGAATATAAAACAAAAATAATTCAGCTATTATTTTCATCCTTTTTTTATAGCAAAAAAAAGTTTTTTTCAATCTCCTTTGATTAGTTTGTAAATGACATTGTGAAAAGAGTTAAAGATATTGTATTTGGAAAAAAGTTCATACCCATTCAAGCACAACCATATTTTTGCCCCTATTATAGTGAAAAAAAAATTCTTTTGCCATTTACATCAAAACAAATTAAACGGTGCAGAAAACAAATATTTTACAATGAAATATAGATAAACTATGCTTAGACCAAGCCCAAAAAGAAGGCTCTCTTTGTTCTCATTAAATTCTTTAGGCTCAGTTTGGAAGGAGCACAAATACAAATATGTAGAGTGCAAAACCTTAAACTTTGTATTATTTTGTATGTATTTGTACTGTACATATTTATATTTGTACTCCTTCCAAACGGAGCCTTGATAATTTTCTCCTAACTTTTTCTCTCACATTTTCTATCAATCCAAACATAGCCTAAAAACTATTTACTATTTAGACTGAAATAAGATGATGTTTGCCTTAGTTGGGCTGTTCCAAGTTGCAGTTCAGAAGTTCTAACCTCACGATCTAGTAGTAAGGGGTAAGGGGGATAGGCTTCCTAATCGAATAAAGTAGGAGATCACATCTGTGCTCCACATGCACATTTCTGCGTGCATTGGAAACCACTCCTGAAGTTGTCAGTGGGAGATGTTCCCACTACACGGTTGGGATAGACTGTGGGCTTTGTTGGACGTAAGGGTGGATTCTAGCCGAGTCGAATAGTATTAGGCTCGAGCTCGCTTTTGAGAAAAAAAAATATTTTATAAAAATAAAAAATATAAAAAAAATTATATATATATTCGAGCCGACTCACGAGCCGAGTTCTAGTAGGCTCAAGCTCAGCTCATTTAATAATCAAGCCACTGAATTGGGCTTGAGCTCGAACTCGATTGAAACCGAGCTGAGACGAGCTTTTCACGAGCCGAGCTCGAGTAGCTCATGAAAAGCTCGGCCCGTTGCCACCCCTAGTTAGACGCCCTTTGTGGGGCGCAGATGTGAATTCCTAAAGTAGGGAGCTCCCCACAAGGACATAGTCAATAGTGTTCATATCATTTAGAAGATACTGAACCTGTCATGGTATGCTACATCAGCTTGATAGTGGGTCCCACATGTATGGAGACTACACTGTGTTTCACGACTGGCCTAGTATATTGCAAAAAAGAATCATACACAACTTTTCACATCTATCTAGGTTTTTATCAAGGTTTTTAAAACTAAACCGGACCTGATAGGGAATCGTTCTGGGATCGGTTTCCAACTCAAATGGTCCGACCATCCGGTTCGAATAGATGGCCCATCCTAACTTAAAAAAATAAAAATAATAAAATAACAGCCAAAAGAAGTATTCCGGATTGACAATTCGACCACCCAAGTCACTAGATTGTTGACCAAATCAACGGTTTTTTTGCCAAAATGCGATTTTAAGATGAAATGGAGCCAATTACCCAACCATCCAATCCAGTCCAATTTTCAAAACCATGGTTTTTATAATAGGTAATAGAGATCAAACCGGAGTTAAATAGGTTTTTATAGCAAGGCCCAATCAAAGCCCAAGTCTGGTTATGGCCATGGTCATGTCTGGTCTTGGCTGCACCAAATATTTAAAGGCCCACTAATACTTAGGCGGCATTTGGCATATGCACAATTGACATCTTGGGACTTGGGAGTATTATGGTTTCTTTTTATCCATTTAACCTTTTTTTGTTTTTTCAGGGCACAACGGGGGAGTTCACATCTCCACCCCACAAGGAACCGTCCCACAACACCCCACAGCACATCTTTGCCCTGTATTGGAAACATCTCCCAATGATAGTACCAATCCCTATAATATCATCATCGGGGTGGCTCCTTGTGGGGCAAAGATGTGATCTCACAACGGAATGGCCCATCCCCATCCCCCCAACCCTCTCAACTGTCAACCCTAGTGGCAGTGGGATTTGATCCCATATCTCTGTTACAACGAGTTGGAGATCTTACCAATTGAGCCACTATCAATTAGTCTTCTTATTTCAGCGGGATTTAACCTTCTTATTTCATTTTTATTCCAAAAATTTAGTGGTAAGAGAGATACCAATGTGCTACTACAGTACTACCTCCACAAAGACCCTTTGCACAACATTTTAATTGATTAAAATTCCTTTGTTAGGTAAAAGCAAAACATTTCTGGGAATTCGTTTCCCCCCTCAAATTTTTATTTTCTAAATCCCCACCAATTCTACAGTATCCCTATTTTTTATCATGGTTTTAAAACCGTTATTGACCTGATTGGTCAAATTACTCAATTGAGAAACTAATTACTTAGCTATTTCCATTTTCCCCTTAATCTGTTCTTTTGTAAAAACTGTTGAATTGGTCAGTAAACCGCTAATACGCTGAGATATAAAATACATTGTATATTTTAGGATACACGTGAATCTCCCACCTCACACCCTTGGCCATTGTATATTTAAATCAATGGTTTGAACCGTTCAACCTGGGCAATTGAACCACTTATTAGAAACCGGTGGCTTAAGCCTTTTATTTCTGAGTTGGTTTCTAAAACTTTGATTTTGATCAATTCCTCCCACGTCATTGTTCCCAACTATACAAAACTTATATTTACAAAGTGGGGGAAATCAATAAAAACCCCAAAATTTTTTTAGCTACAAGTTGGGCTCTCAATTTGTATTGTAGAACGATCTGACCTTATCACACCTTTTTTTTAAACTTATGTTTGGTTTGAAGGAAAAGGTAAGGAAATCTTTACAAACATTGTATAGGTTTTTCTTCTGTCTTTTCCTTCCTTTCCCTACCTTTTCCTTCAAACCAAACACAGCCTTAGGGTTCTCAAATTCTCTTTTGACGATGATTGAATAAAGTTTTTTTTTTTTTTATCTCGAAAGTATCAATACTTTTGATATGAAAAAAATTGTGTATCAAGTGTTTCAATCAATTGAAATTCCATCTTTTTTATTTTTTTATTTGACAACCCAAGTGGATAAGATATGACCTTTTTATTGTTAAGGCCTCAAGTATGCTTGAGCTTTAAACATTGGGGCTCACTACTTTTTGTGCTGGGCTCGAGTTTTCCCAAATAAGCCAGACCCAATAATATTATATATAGTAAAAAATATAACATATTAATAATACATAAAATATATATTATATAATAATAAAATTAGTATTGAAAATTGTATTATATATTATAATATGTAGAATATTATAAAAGGCAAATTTCTTATACTACCCTTACTGTTTACCTAATCGACACCCTTATTGTTTAACTATTGTCTTGCACCACCCCTACCGTTTCAAGCAATTGACATCGTGGGTAAATGCTAACAGAAAAAATGAAATGTCAAATTTGCCCTTCATTATTCTTCAAATTTTCAAAATAAAACCTAAATTTCAGGAAGACAGGAAGCAGATCATTACTCTATCTTCATTGGAACAGTCCCATTTGGAGGATAGATCAAGCTTGCGCATCAGAAACAGCAAGGGTCATGGAAGAGATGACCTTCGGGTGACTCAAATGGGGCATCTTCTCTATCAACGGCCCATACAGGAGCGAGTAGGAACCGGCAAGGGTTCTAGTTCCAAGCTGGGGAAACATCGTATGAACCCATTTGAGGGTCTGTGCAATGACCATTGTTGCTTCGTATCAACCCATTTGCAAAGAGGACAGAGGAGGGACTGTGACCTTTTGTTGCTTCAATGAACCCATTTGCAGAGGACCGAGCTGGGGGAGCTTCTTATGAACCCAGATTCCTTCTCGATTGGAGACCTTGCCAAGGAGATGGGTTGCAGCCCGAGGTTCATGGAAACACTTATGTGGTTGTCGTCAGTCATGAGAACATTAACCAGAATTGGTATTTTGGGAACAAAAGGTCAATGTTGATACCCAATTGCCCCACTAACAAAGACGACGACCTCCTCCCTTTTCCTGTCTCCCCTACCTTGCCCTTATGCTTCTAGAAGAAAACCAGCCATCAATCTTCCCAATTCGATTCCTACACGTTCTTACTTCTTTTATGTGCAAAACCCATCTCCTTTCCACCCACCCCAAAAGCCTCAAATCTCAGCTTTTACCGTCTTAGGGACCTTGAAAATCTTACCCGCTTCCAATCTCTTCTTTTTAATTTCACTTTTTTCTTTTTCTTTTTCTTTTTCTTTTTCTGGGTGTAGGCTGGTGTTTTTTAGGATGCTGCTAAACCGGTGGCAAGCCTGGAGGTGGAACAAGGTGTTGAAGAGAGAGCAGAGGTGGAGGTCGAGAAGATGCAGTTGAGATTAGCAGCGATAAAACTAGCCCTAGAAGATCTTTCGAAGATGGATACACCGAGCGAGAAGAAGAGGACAATGGTGTTACAGGCACAGAGCCGAACCAATCCAAGAAATGGAAGCTCTTGTAGAACAATCAGTGGCTTCATCAAGCTGAACCCATCACGGTTGAACACAAGCAACATCTTGTGCAACTTCGCACTCCCATCGGCCACCAACGACTTACAATCACAAGAAACCTCAACCCTTCCGGTGTAATAGGATCCAACAATGTTTCAATTTTCTGATCATATCACTAGTCTTCTTTTTCTTTTTTAAGCAATAACATTGAGAGAATTTTTCAGAAATGGCCTTGCTGCGTTGTGAAAAATGTTCTAAAACCCTTATGTACAGAAGTCATCACCAAAACCCATCTGCTCTCTCCTTTGCAAGATTCACCTAAAAACCGAGACGAAGCTCTAGTGTTTCTTGGGCACAAGAGGATATCATATTCCATACCTTTCGCAATGACCTAGATATCAGATATATGAAAACACATACCAGAAACCAATAAAACTGAAACCAAGTTCACAATCCGAGAGAGAGAGAGAACACATGCATCTTTCTCGAATTTGATTGACTATGTGCCTATGATATTTCTCTCTCCTAGAAAAAAAATGCAGAGAAAGGAAAGAGAAAAGGGAACACCGAAAAAAGGCATTTTTTACCATAAAAAGGTAAATTAGGGATTTTTGAAAAATATAAGTCACATGATGTCACATGTGAATGGTTTATGATGGAGCATTAACGATAAAGGAGGTTTTAGACAATTGGTAGAAACAGTAGGGTGGTGCAAGACAATAGATAAACAATAAGGGTATAGTTAGTCAATTAGCTAAACAGTAGGGGTAGTTTAATAAATTTGCCCTATTATAAAATATATAATATATTATTAATAAATGTATAATTAATATAATATAAAATATTTGTCTAGATTAAGATTCAAGCTTGGGCTCAAGATCTAGGCCTAATGGTTGGGCCGGGCTTTGGCTTAGGGCCTCATCATTTTCTGCTTATAAAGAGGAAAAACCCGACCCGGGGGTCTACCCGAAACCAACCGACCATTAATAAAAATTGGCCACCTTGGGTTGTATGAATTTGGACAATCAACTCAAAAGATTTATGCTTAAAAATGATTTTTAAATTTAAAAACTTATAGCAGTATTATTAAAAATAAATAAATAATTTAAATTTATAATATAAAATATTTAGTCAGTTTACAAATGACCAAACCGAAACTGACCCAACTTGATCGGGTTGAGAAATTGCTGAACCAAGGCTAACAGGAAAATACTAGAAAACTGACAACTCAAGTCAAGTTAGGTTGGGTTGGTCAGTTTCATCGATTTCATTAGTTTGACGAACCATCCTAACTGAAATTAATTATTATTATTTTTATATTGCAAAAATAGTATATAAAATATAAATAATTATTAATTATTTAAAAATTTAAAATATAAAACAATTGTATACTCTTATGTATTTATATTGTTTAGCTTTTGCTTAACAAAGCCCGTACACTACACGAGTCCCCGCTAATTTTTCTATTATATCACAACAAAATCTAAAGTTGACTATGAAAGAAAGTAACTTAAATTGCGATGTACACTGGCCTCAAAGGCCTAGCGCTATTACATAACCACCAACCATAGGGCCAGAAATGATAAGGGGCAGATTCCTTTATAAATGGGGTTTGTCTCTTATCCGATGAAAAAACTTATACTAACCATTCTAACAAAAGAATTTTTTTCAATCAAGTAAGACAAAAGGATCAGCTTGATGTACATGTGCATGTGTATGTGTGCTAGAGAGATTGCAATATGCTTTAACGATACTCAAATTCTACTTTTAACTTGCCTGACAAATAAGTTGCAATTTGACTTCATATAAGTAACCTTGTTGCAACTCCACCAAACACTATAAACAGATCTCATAATTGGTCTACTATCAAAGGCGAAATACTGGAATTACAAGAATCTGAGCTCAAATATATATACAAATGAAGTGTGGCTCTATTGGATAAAGAAACAAAGCTGCACTTACACTGATGACAAACCAACTACCGCCGTCAATCATTCCATTTTACCTGTGATGAGCAAAAGAGAACATTACTAGATAACAGAAATGGGTAAAACAAAAATAAAGAACAGAAGAAAGAGGCTAATAAAGATACCTCAGAGAGCCATCTACTTGGAAATCAATCTCTACCAGTACATAGTACAACACGTTCAACAAAGAATCTGAATCCATTTAATTTCAACAAGTCCAAAACTGTTGTTAAGTCTTTCATCCATACCTCTCCAAGTCCAGACACAGTCATATTTATGAATCAGCCTCTTGAGAAATCAATGAATAAGCAGTTACTAAAAATCCATAAGAGAGGAATAATCAAAATATCAGGTTTACAATTCCACTTAGGAAGTTCTATTAACTTCCAAAAATACCAATCTTCTGTTACCTGCATCCCCATCTCCCTTAGCAGCTTTGATTTCCTTGGCACTCAAGCACCCTGATGGTAGGAAGGCTTTTTGAGAAGGCAACTCAGCAATGAAAAGTAAAGTTTGTGCCCAGCCAGCATATTTTCCAAATTTGCTCACAAATGCCTCAGCCACACGACCGCAAAGCTTGGGGGTAAGACGTGCACCTGCAAGTTCTGGAATGAGGTATCGAGTAGCAATCTTTTGCTCAACCCCATTAAAATGAACAATTGCAAATGAGAACTTGATGAGGATCACTGAGCATAACAGTTGGCAAGATGCAGCTTTATCATGCCAAAAAAGAAACTATGCACACATGAATCATGACATTCAACAATAAGCTTTATAACCTTAGATCATTGAACTTGCCAAAGCAGACACATACACAAAATTCTTTACTCCACCACCCACCCTCTAAAGAAAGAGGCTAAGTGAAGCCAAATGACAATAAAGTTGCATTTGGATTATCAGCTTTATTTTCAAGGCCAGTTGGTATGGGATATTGGCTTTATTTTTGGGGCCAATTGACATGGGAAACTCCTTGCAGGCTCAGGCTGAATTATTGGCACAGCTACAAGGTCTTCGATTAGCAAAGCAACTGGGTTATAGACAGGTGGAGGTAGAAACTCCCTTAGGGTTGGGGACCCAAATATGCTTATCAGGTTTAGTGGGGTCCAAACAGACATCCCGAAGGAGTTGCAGAAGATCCATACAAGCAGAAAGTTTGTTATCCCTAAGCCCTCTAAAAAAACCAAAGTCCCATGGGATGTATTGGAGGAGCAACAAATCATAATACACACCCATTTTTGTACAAAGAAACCAAGTATAAGGAGGGGAAGAGCTCCATTAACAAACAAGAACCAACCCAATATCCTCCCAGAATTTAACAAAAGTCCTAGAGCAAACATCATACCTAACGAAACGAAGAAAGTGAAGCAAAATGCTATGAACCGCTTTCCAAGGCAAGGCTAAAGTAGCTCTGGTAGATACACTTGCATCCTAACCATTTCCCAACCTTCCATGTATGCTAACTATTACTTCATGTCAATTTATATCTTGCCACCAGCCACCTCCAAAGTCGTTTCCCTAACAGAGCCCTATTCTTTTTACCCACACTAACAATACCCAATCCACCTTGTTGAAGACTCTTACACACAACCTCCCACTTAACCAAATGATCCTTCCTTCCATCTCCCGGCTCCCACAAAAAATCCCTCATAATCTTCTCAATTTTCTTTGCTTCTTTTTGGGAGAACTCTAAAAATTGATAAGAAATAGATTGGTAGGTTAGCAAGTGTGGATTTAATCAAAGTAATCCTTCCTCCCAAAGATACATAATTCCTCTTCCAAGCTGCCAATTTCTTTGCACATTTCTCCACTATGGGGTTCCAGAATCTACTCTCCTTAGGGTTTGCTCCTAGAGGAAGTCCTAGGTAGGCCAGAGGCCAACTAGCAAAAGGACACACTAAAATATTTGCAACAAAGTTTAGTTTCTCTTCCTCCATGTTGGTTCCTACCATGCAACTCTTATCAAGGTTGACTTTCATATTAGAAGTTCAAACTTCTTCACCAGATCCTTCAAATTCCTTGCCAAATTTTTGCTCTCCTCCCTCACAGAAAATTATAATATCATCAACAAACTGTAGATGGGAGATTAGGACCCTCTCTCTTCCAACTTTCCAACCTTTTATTATAGTCTCCCTATCAGTGGACTAAAAGGTGTGCCAATTCCTTGGCAGACTCTTTGGCTAAGCAAGGGGTGGGAAGAGCTATTCTTTTCTGGGCAGCTTTGTACTAAGAAGTAAACTTTCAGGGAGGGTTAAGAGATTTTACCCCTCTTGTTGTATCCTCTTTTTTAATCTTTTTATTAACAAAAGTTTCTATTATTTAACAAAAAAAAAATAATAGTCTCCCTATCGGCCTTTAAGATCATTTTGCTAAACATATCCGCTACTAGGGTGAAAAGAAAGAGTGAGAGAGGATCACCTTGCCTCAAGCCCCAACAAGCTGGAAAGAAGTCTCTAACAGTCGAGACCGGCTTCAGTCAGGGCAAATCCATGCCCACACCGTTCTAACAGCCTTTTCCAACCTTGCATTGGGAATATCTCTCCATGAAATAAAGCATGTAAGTATGGAGATATTCTCAATGCAAGGCAGTAAAGGCTGCCCGAACAGAGTTTGCCCTGACTGAAGCTGAACTCCTAACAGTCCCATTAACCAAAATGGAATAGTGGCAAGACTTAACAAAACCTAAAATCCATTTGCACCATCTCTCCAAACCCACAATTTTTCATCACCTAAATAAGGAAGGTCCAATCCACCAAATCATAAGCTTTCTCCAAGTCCATCTTACACACAAAACCTTTCCTCCTTGATCTTTTCAAATCCTTGACACGTTCATTAACAACTAGAATCTGATCAACTATCTGCCTCCCTTGAATGAAAGCCCCTTGATTTTGAGTGATTGCAGATGGGAGAACTAATTTTAATCCCTCAACGAGAGAACCTTGGCTAAGATCTTSTAAATGCTGGTTACTAGGCTGATTGGTCTAAAGTCCTTTGGATGACTAGCATCAGTTCACTTTGGAATAAGAACTAGAAATATTGCATTCACCCCTGGGCTAAATCTGTGCTATTCTACAAATTCATTAAAGACCTCAACTAAGTCATCTTTCACAATATCCCAACAATCTTGGTAAAAAGCCATTGTAAACCTATCTGGTCAGGAGGCTTTACATATCCATTAAGAAACTGCCTTCCAAATTTCCTCTTCTTCAAAATTCCTTTCCAACCAATTTGCTACCTCAGTCTCCACACAAGGCCACTCAATTCCCTCCAAACTTGTTCTTTCATTCAAAGGCCTCCTAAAAATTGATTTGTAATGGTCCAAAAAGATCATAGCAATTTCCTCCTGATTGGTTATCTCCTACCTTCCTATCTCTAAGTTGGCCACATAATTGTTCCTCCTCCCATTTGCTAGAGCATGAAAGAATTTTGTATTACCATCCCCTTCTTTAATTCACTTGCATCTGGATTTTTGTCTCCAACAAATCTCTTCCCTTAAAAGCACTTCTTCCATCTCTTTCTTAACCCTACATCTTAAAGCTCTTTCCTCCGTAACTAGAATCCCCTAAGCTTTTTTCTCATCTAGCTCCTCTAATTTAGACAAGAAAGTGATCCTCTACTCTTCCGAACTGCTCCCTATTCCATTTCTTAATTCTCTCTCTCAATCTCTTTAATTTTTTGTGAAATCACACCCCTTTCCATTCCACTCCTCCTTTCACCACACCTCTGCATTTCTCACAAAGTTTGGATGTGTAAGCCACATGTTTTCAAATCTAAACGGGTAGGGCCATTTGTTAAGGTTTCTAAGCCTAACTTACTAAGGAAGTGATCCAAGGTGACTCTAGGTAAAGCTCTCGACACCAAGTTTACTACATGGGATTCCCAAAGTTCATTAAAAAGGAACCTGTCTAATTTTTTGTGATGTCCTACTTCCACAGCTATAGGAAGTTCTTGGTGGGTCATAGTTTGGTTTAAACCTTAGTTCTAATGTTCCATCATTTTCTTGGATTATGGATTCTAATTCTGTAGACTTTACAGGGGTTAGATTTTCTTCTGAATTTAGTGTCCATTTTTTCTGGTAATACTACACCCTTCCACATGATCAGCTTTGGTACAGTAACATTATATTTTATGTTTGTTTGAACCAGAATGGTTACTCCTTTTTTTACACTTGTACTGAGTGTTAAGGCAAACTATGTTCATTACTTTGAAATACATCCTATACATTAAAGCTATATTCTCTGATCCAGGCTTCATGTTAAAACCTTGGGTTCGCACTCTTAAGATTAAGGTTGTACATACGCCATGGTCGGTTAGGGATACTAAAAAGTTAGGGAATGAATTAAAACATCCCAGGCCATCACTCAAGCTTCCTTCTATTCCGATAGTTGCATCTTTGAAGTTAATATGGCGAATGTCTTTTACACACACCAGCATAGTAGCATTTAGCCCTAGCCTTGTTAAGGGCTTCACCGATACTTGCAACAATCCAAGGTGTATGAGAAATTGCAATCTCTCTTTCCCGTATACCTTCTCAAGGTTTGTGGGTCTAGGGGATAGAAGTATTAATGTCCTTCACTGATTGCTACGGTCCTTTCTACCATTTTGACATTATAATCAACTTTTAAGCTGAAGGAACCGGTCCTATACACTTCTCTAGGCATCTTAGGAATTGACCAATTCTGTAGTGATCTTTCTAAATTTTCAAAACTAACTTCTTCGATGTTTTTTATTGACATGGTTTTACTTGTGGAGTTCAAAGAGGTCATAGTATTATTGTTAGACTTAGATAAGGATCTTAATAATCTAGCCATGGGTTTTGATATCCTTGAAGCTAGTCAACAATCTGTTGCCCTTCAATCACTCAACTTGGGCTCTTACGACTTTGCCTAGTAGGAACAAGGGTTCTACCCTTGCTAATCCTAGCCAAAGAATTCTCGTTGTTCTATCACAAATTGGCTATGATTCATCTTAATTTGCAGCAAAAAGAAACAAAAAACGGAAACCAAATAAAAGTAGTAGCTTAGATGTTACCTCAAATTGAGCTAGAGTCTTGTCTCTATATCTTAAATTCTGAGTTCAACAAGGAGGTCTAAAGAGAGGGAGAGGTAGAGAGCTGATACAGAGTTGTAGATTGTGCAATGAATGGAAGAGACATCAATGGTGGCATTGGCTTCAGGGTTCGGGCCATTGAACAATGACAAATGGATAGTTAGAGTCTGGAGAGGTGACTGGTAAGGGAATAGGGTTTGAGAGGAAGGACTAAATGGTTCAACAACGATGTAGGAAAAGAGGGCTAGAGAGATGGAGAGGGAGAGGCAGATAGTCAATGCAAAGTTGCAAATCGTGTGGTGAATGGAAGAGATGGTGATGACGGTCTTGTCTTCCAAGTTCAGGTCATTCAATGATGACGAAATATTTATCTCAAAGTATTGGCGAGTCGAGCTTGAATAGCCAAGTAATCGGCTTGGCTCGACTTGACTCGAATCTACCCCTACCTCCAACCCGTGCAAAAAAAAACACAAAAGAAAAACACCCTAAACCCAACCAACCATTTGATGAAATACTCAAACTCAAGCTTTATCCATTTTCTCGTTGTGTCCATTGTCTAAACTAAATCTCTCATTTCTCATCTGAGAGACTTTCTTTATCTTCTTCACCTTCTTTAATCCCACTCCAAATACTACCAACTTTAACCTGGCAAAAGCTTTTGAAACTTGCATCAATCTTTTGATTGGTTTTCTATCTTCTAAATCTTCTTACTGCATTAGGACTTTTCTCCATCTTCGTAAAACCTCCCTTTTAGCATTGATTCTTTCTAATTCAAATATTGCATTCTTTTTAAAAAAATTAAGCAGCACTCAAGCCATCTCTCCTAAACTTCCCCTCCCCGAAGTCTCCGACAATCTTCAGACTTCCAATCTCCTCAGTTCTCCCAAAACCAGAACTAGCCGTCTCAGCATCTAATATTAATATCCCCTTGTCCTTCTCTTTCGACTGGATTCTAGATTCTTCTTCCACCTTCTTGAAAGCTTCCTTTGCAAAATCCCCCCCCCAAAGAAGAATAAGCCCAAAGTTTCACTGATCTTCACCTCTGTGTTTATCACCTTTTCCATATCCACAATTTTCTCAACTTTGTGAGTCTCATCTATTACTATTTCTTCCTTCTCTATAGCCAACGTTGCTCCACCCTCATCACCTAATTCCACATCATCTTGCAAAAGTCTGGTTCTATATTTTTGTTTCCTTTTATAGACTATTGATAATGACTTTCTTTTCTTCTCATCCTCCTCAACATTTGTCTCTAMTGCTTCACTGACAACCTTGAGACCAATGTCTTCCAACTCAAGCCCTGCTTGAACTTCATCCCTCTCTATAACCCCTCTTAAAGATTTCGTTTTCCACTGAAATGAGGGAAAACAAAGTTAATAGTCCACTGCTTTCTGGATTTCAAAGGTTCTGGAAAGTAGTAAATTTGCTTTCTGGTTTCCACCCCAATCCAAAAACAGCCCAAGTTTTATAACCATGGATCTTGAAAGTTGAAACTGACCAAAGCACACACATGCAAAACTCTATTACCCACCCACAAAGAAAAGAAACCCAAGGAAGCCAAACCTTGTCAAAGAAGTGTCGGGCATTTATGGTTTTGGTTCATTCAACAAATAGGCATATTAGAAGTTTTCTAGTGATGACATATAGGGACATGCCCACCCCCCTCTCCACCTTTTAATCATCTATTTATAATAAAGGACAAATGAAAGAGCAAACCTGCCACACATGTGTATCAACAGGGATGGCATGGTGTTGGTCTAGAGAGAAGAGAGCAATGCAAGCTGCAACTTTTGGTCCAATTCCAGGTAAAGTAGATAGAGCATCAACCACCTCATCAAGATCCAATTCACGAAGAGATGAAAGCCATTCTGTACCTCCACCAGGTTTGGATTGCAAAGCCTTAACTGTACCAACTATATACTTGGCCCTGTGTCAACAACATGGATCATTAAATAATGGTAAAGATAAAGCCAGCAGAAGAAGTCAAAGAGATGAATCATACAGAGACAGTATTATCATTCCTTTCAAGACTAACATCTGAATTTGCCCCCATTTTCTCCTTTCCTCGACGAGTCTACACCAGGATTGTTCATTGTGCTGCTCTGAAGTTTCAACCTATCCTTCACCCCCTTTCTTTTGTAAGGTGACCAACCCCAAAGAGCCCTTCTTTCAAGCAGTGAAAGACCTTTGTGACATGGACTCATTGACCAGCATTTGACCCTATAGTAAATAAAACAGTGACTCTACCCTCATTCTTTACTGATAAAAAAAAAAGAAGATATGATTTATCAAAAAACCAAAACAAAGAAAAAAGATATGGATATGGAGGCTTCATTTTCCTTTGCCTGTTCTATTCTCTCTCCTATAGTAAACAAAACAGTGACTCTACCCTCGTTCTTTACTTCTTTCTCATTTCCTTACTCTCTATCTTAAATTTGATGATATAAAATGATAGCCTTCTTTAGTTACTAATTTGATATTAAATTGCTCAATTGAATACTCATCATATTAGTATTCTTTAAATGTTAAAATTAATATATTTAAGAATACTATATTCTTTTAGATATGAGGAATTGCCATGTTTGAGAAGAAATTAATGCTCCTAATAAAGAGAACTGCTATTTTTGAATAAATATTCATGCTGATTGGTATTTAAAACTAAGGAACTAACCAAAAGTTAGTTTTTAGGTTTATAAAACTTTTATCACCTACACAATGCCTAGGCGCCCCACAATCGCATAGACAGGTTGACAACTATGATCTCTCCATCTCCTTTTCTTTTCTACTCATTCTAATTTTAAACCAGGAGTCTTTTTTTAATTGAAGAGGAGAAACCTTTCTTTTCTAGATCTTGATTTTCTTCTTTTCAGATTTCTTTGCATGCATTCCTTTCTCATTTGATGCTCACTGAATATTTTTTTAATCGATTTCTTATGCTCACTGAATATTTTTTGCAAGTTAAGGGTTGCTTTCCTAAGTTTTGTGTTCTAATATCTCTTAATTGTTAAGCTGATAGTATTTCATATTTTCAATGTGATCCATGTATTTACTTTTGGCACTGCTCTATTTGTTGTTCGTTGTATAATGCTAATAACTGTCATACCTTTTTAATTCTTAGACCTATTTATCTGTTAATTGTAGCATTGAAAGTCTTTGATGATGCACATAAGTGTATTATTTCTATTTGGCTGCTTAAATAATACATTTCCCCAGGCACCCAGGCATTGTCTAGGCACTTAAGCGTTGCCTGGGCACTTGCCTTAGAGTCAGCACCCGGAGTCACCCAAGGTCCTTGACAACTGTTTTTCCCCCAAGGCAATATAGCTGCTAATAAAATAAAAAATGAGTAGATCTCAAGTACTTGTACCTGCAATTGGTGGGACAAGATTATACAAACTTCAATAGAAGCTTCAGGCCTTAATCTTGGAATAAACATTTTTCCACTGCTCAGAATCAGCATGTTCAAGTAACAATCCTTAGCATTTTTCCTTTTATGATAGAAGGGTAAAATTCATCTGACAGAGATCAAGAATCAAGAAATTTACAAAGCAAAATGATCAAAATAGAAAAATAATAGCTGAGTAAGCCTATTGATAAACAGGTGATTGTCTTTTATTTTGTTAAGCAACATTGCCCACACTGAAGCATCTCCCATCTGAAACTTATTGCACATCAAACTCTAACCAACAGTGCTGCAGGACAAAATCTACTAAAGTTTGTTTCACTTCTTGTTCAAGTACTATGAGTCTACGATTAATGTCCTTATCTTCCTTAATACGTCTTACAGCATTAGGGACAAGAGAACAAATCATCGGAGACACAAATAAAAGACGGAAATATTTGACCCATATTGCAATTAACCAATTAGTTCAGTTCATAACAGCACAATCATTGATGCAAATGCACAATGCAAGGTACTAATTAATCAACAGAAGTAGTTTGCTAAGAGAAAGAAATGCTAATTAAGGAACAACTCTAGTGAAACCGATGAATAAACAATTAGAAGGTAACTAACCTGTAACCAAAACCAGCCTCTCGAAGCTCCGCCTCTGACACAAGCGACAACCGCTCCAAAGACGGAAATTCATGGAAATCGAATCCTTCAACAGTTCCCAGATAACTGCCTAGAGAAGAAATGAAATCCACCATCCGGGTAATTCTCCCAATATTGTTATTAGAAGAACAGAGGAACTGAAAGAGACACTCAACAGGGTCTTGCCTGAGAACACGAGCACCACCCAGATGTGGCGCCAAATCGGCAAACCTGGTATCAGAAGCCGAGAACGACGCCCACATGTCCCCAAGCGAGATTCCCATGTTGAGATAATCAAGGAGAGCGGCTCTGGCGTCGGCTTCACCGGTTGTGGTCCGATGAAGGAAGTAGGCGACATCACCATTGCCGTCGTCGAGCTGCTTGAGGGAGAAGAGGTGGGACTTGACAACGCCTGTGTACTGAGAAGGGCCTGTTTGCTTCCATCGGAAGGTCTGACCAGTGGGGAATGTGAGGGGCAAGAAAAGCTCTGATCTTCCCAGGTTGAGGGTCTCCCATTTTAGAGATGTTCTTGGGGCCTCTGCTGTGGGTGGTAGGGTTTCTTTGGATTTGGGATCGTTGAAGGTTGGGGTGAGGCGTCTTTTGGCTTTCTTGATTGAAGATGTAATGGAGGTGGGGTTCTTGCTCTGGTGGGTCTTTGGGGTGACTTTTGGGATTGGAGGTGTTGATGGAGTGCATGGTTTATTAGTGAGTACCGGAGATGTCGTTGCAGGTCTCTGCCTCTTCATGACTGGCAGAGTTCTTGGAGACTGCAGCATCTGATGACTGATGTTCATTTCTATTCACCGCTACAGTATCCTAAATAAAAAGCACAAATACAGAGGCAATTGAGGCACCGGTACCAAAAGGCCAAATGATTTTCTATACAATCCAATAGAGAATAGCCACGTCCCTCGTTCGTTTATGCACATCTTCTTCTGTACCGAATATTTTCTGTATCTAAGAATCCGTTTGGAAAGAGTATAAATGTAAATATAATACATGCAAAATAATACAAAAATATAAGGTTGCACTCTATAAATTTATATTTATACTTATTTTAAACTCAGCTATAAGGGAGAATTCCCTATCAGTACCCTTAATTTTAGGGGTTGTGTCAAAGTCAGTCTCTAATAGATTTCTGTGATAACAGTCCTCAGTTAATTTTGGACATTTTTTTTTTATTCGTTACTTTCAAATAAACCAATTTAAACAAAATTCATTTTGTTTACATCTTGATTCCAGTAAACAATATTGTCGTTCCACCTGATTTCAACCAAWTTTTTTTCGGGCTTGTGGAATGATAGACTACCGGTTACGGACTATGAATCTATGAACGAACTACAGCATAATCAACAACTTGATCTAAACCCAATCCAGGGAAGTGTGTGAAGGCACACCATAAGGACGGGTGCAATTTTCCATGTGCTAATCCAGGTGGTGCCCCAATGGCAAGAAACATGCATACAATCCAAGGGGCGAAAAAGAAATTGACACGGTTTGAACTGGAAGTATTCCCTCCGAACAACAAGGGCCAAGAGCTAGAGAGCCAAAGGAAGAGGTTGATGAGTGGAGTAATGTGAAGGATTTTTGTAGTTGGGCTTGTTGTCAAGTTGCATCACAGGATTGCTTGACTGCTCAGGCCAAGACAGATGCCGAAATAGCCGATTGGGAACTGGAGGAGGAATGGCCATTTTTCATCTTTGGGGAGGAGGATGTCTTCTTAGTCCTACACAAAGATTGCTTTCAGTTGCTACAATGGTTGCCAATATGATTTTTGTATTGTTTTACTATTCCATACTAATTAGAATTTCTGCTGTTTTAAAGGGGTTCCATGAGAAAACACAAATCCAAGTCATAGAGTTTCAGATATACCAAATAACCAGAGTGTGGGATTAAGGCCTCATTCGCTTTTCGGTAAGTTGCTTATTTAGGTAAATGCAGTTACTTGGATAAGTTTTTCCTGAGAAACATTTATCCGGGTAAGTGCATTTACCCATGTTCTTTTATTTCTCATGAAAATAAGGCAATGACCATTTTAGCCATAAAAATCTATTATTAAAAGGGGCATTTTTGTCTCATTCAAGTATTGGCAACTTTCTCCCTAGGTGGGAAAGTTATTTACCCACCTAGGAGATGGGTACTATTTACCCGGATAAGTGATACCTAGGAAAATAAACTTTCCTGATCCCCACATAAATCTAAAAAAAGAACATAGTATTCTAGGTTAATAGAAACTAAAATCTCAATGACCAACTTATCCCCTCTCAAAATCTGAAAAATGAACACCCCCTAAAAGACATGAGAAGAATCAGTTACTATAAGAAATGCTCTTACTACTTTTCCTTCTTCTGGGTATGGAACCTGATGGAGGGAGATTTGACCCGACCCCTTGGTCGCGCGACACGTGGAAGCAACCAGGTATGACCTGGCAGGAGCGTCAACTCGGCACAGTGACATAGCCTTAGCCCAAGAAGAGGCCCGAGCTCACCAAGAATAGGCCCCGAGCTCCCCAAAGAGAACCCGTGCTTCCTAGGAAGTAGAACCCGAGCTTTCCTTAGAAATCCCGAGCCCTACAAGGAACACCACGAAAGGCAAAACCCGGACTGACCCACCTCGGGTCAGTCTAGGCCACGCCCCTATCCGAACTCAAGACTTCACCTCATGCACCACTCCGACACCTCGGCTCTAGGTTGCGTGATTGAACGACCGTACCTGACACCAAAGAAGTCCGTATCCTGAGGCGACGCACCTGACTGATCAGGGATCTGACACATGACAGCCGCACACCAACGGCCACCTGCTACCGCCATCTCAATCGTTGCAGAGACGGTTCCGACAGAGAAGACAATGGCGGTTATGTCTGCCCCTGTAGAGGCGGTTACACCTGATCTGGTAGAGGCTTGGGAGTGAGTGCACCAGGGCGGTTATAAAAGGCCCTATTCCCCCAGAGTAAAGGTAAGTGATACTTTGCACCTTCTGGTCTAAGAGAATTTCTCATCTTCCTTGCTCTCTCAAGAGTGATAACTTGAGCGTCGAAGCATGCCCATCGGGTTCCTCCCTCGGGAATCTTTTTTTTCCTCCCTGTTTCAGGCATCTCCCACTCCGTCAGAGGCAAGATTACCGGCAACTAGGACCGACTGGATCGTGTATCATCATTTGGCACCATATGTGGTAAAATGCTTTAAAAAGCCTCCCCCAACCTCTAGCTCTTTCCTAAAGAAAGAAAACTTAGCATTCATGGCTTCATCCGGCAGTGATAGACATAATGCCGACCTGAATGCCGTCGGGGAACACCCTCAGCTCCCAACTGTCTGCATCGGGCAGTTCACCATCCCCCTCTCGGTGGACGGAATCCCTGGCCTGGATGTACCACGGACAGTGGCGCCTGTGAATGTTCCCATTCCCCCCCTCTGTTGAGACAACTTTCGCTGAACCAACCATTGTCCCTCTGGCGATGATTTGATGCAGTGCATGCGGGCCATGCAAGCCCAAATGCAGCAGCTTCAGCAACACCAACTCTACCAGCAGCAAGTACTACATCGCGTCTCTCAGTACCACTACCAACAGCAGTTCCCCCAACTGCCTTAGAGCCAGCCGCAGCTTCCACCTCGGCACCCCGCTGCCAAGCAAATCAAGCCCTCTCCTCAGGGTGGGCGTCCTCACCGAGGAGAAACTTCCCAGGCTCAGAACCCCTTCAAGAGCCAAGCCTCATCCCCTGTCAGGAGGGAGAGACTGACTACCCCCACTTCGCAGCATGTTGGCGGATCGGGGACCTCCCGGCCTATCAAGTTAGCATCACCTCGGCGCTCTCAGTTCGGGCTCTCGCTCACGGAAAACCAGTTCGGCGCCCTAGCCACGAACCACCACCAACAGCCCGGGCCCATTGAGCTTGGCAACACCGAAGCAAGCAGCGCTAACACCGGACCTTCTAAGCAGCAGTGGAGGCGTCGACGAGCCCGCCGAACTACTACCCGCGTCTTACCCGAGCTCAGAGGTAAAGAGGAAGGGAGTTCGGATGAGATAAAGGTTACTCCTATCCTGTCAATCCCTTCCCCCCTGTCATCGGAACTCCTCGCCATTCCTATGCCCAAGGATTTCAAACTCCCCCCGCTAGACAAATACGATGGTTCCTTTGACCCGAGTGACCATGTTGATGCTTTCCAGCCCCAGATGCACCTGGCGAGGGCCAGCGAGTCCTGCATGTGTGTGGCCTTCACTACCACCTTCAGAGGAGTGGATAGGAACTTGGCCCCCGGATCGATAAGAAGTTGGGCCCAGTTCGTGCAGGTCTTCACCGCGCACTTCGTCACCAGCAAGCGATGCCCCCGAACTAAAGAGAGCCTCCTTGGTATAGTCCAAAAGGAAGGGGAGACCATTTGAAGCTATATCAAGTGATTCAACGACGCATGCTTACAGATACCACGCCTAGACCCCGTAGTATAGCTTGCAGCGGCCAAGAAGGGTGTGACACACAAGGAATTCAAATGGCACATGGTGGTCAACCAACCCGCAACCATAGCTGAGTTTCTCAAGCTCGCGGACAGGTTCATAAGAACGGAGGAGGAGATCAATCAAAGAGCTGAGGGTGAGTTCGAAAAAAGAAAGAGGGAAAGCAAACCTTCCAACCAAGAGGACAGGAGGAAGAAAGACTCAGCTTAGGGGGCGAAGCCAAGTCAGCCATTCCAAGCTCCCGCGGTAGATCGGGCAGACTACACACCCTTGAACGCGAAGCGGGCTGAGATCCTGATGGCGATCAAGGACGCCCCATACATAAAGTGGCCACCCCGTCTGAGAGGGAACCCGAATGAAAGGAATAAAAATTTATAATGTAGCTTTCACAGAGACCACGGTCATAGTACCAAGCACTGTAAGAATCTCCGCGACAAGATAGAGGAACTCATTCGTCGCGGATACCCAAGGAATTTTGTACAGAATAATAATAATAAAGTAGGTCGGCAGGGGGAGCACAGTAGGGATGCTCCCGAGTCCAGCAACAGGCCAGCAGAGTAGTCACAGAAGCAACCCCCGGAGGAGAGACCAGTTCGGGGAATGGTCCATGTAATCGTCGGAGGGTCGATTGTAGCGGGTTGCACCTCGGCCGCAGCTCGGGCATCAACCCATGAAGGCCGCCAGAGAAGAGTAGAATCCCCCGAAGCGGCCAAGGGCAGAAGACTCCATACTCTTCACCGAGGACGACACGCGTGAAGTTCACTACCCCCACGATGACGCGCTCGTCATAAAGGTAAAGATCAATGATTTTGAAGTCAGGCACGTCCTCGTGGATTCAAGCAGCTCGACAGACATCCTTTTCAAAGCGGATTTCGACCAACTCCAGTTCCAAGAGAGTGACTTGAAGCCCGCGAACACCCCGCTGGTCGGATTCAGCGGAGAGGAAGTCAAGCCCCTGGGAAGGGTTACAATACCTGTTGAAGTCGGCACGTGGCCAAGCATAGTGAGGCTCAAACACGACTTCTTGGTGGTTGCGACCCCCTCCCCATACAATGCCATAGTAGGTCGGCCGATCACCCATGCTTTAGGGGTTGTGGTGTCCACCAACTATTTGGCCATGAAGTTACCCTACGGACTTCGGCATAGGGGTAGTGTGGGGCGACCAGATTGAGTCCCGCAAATGCTACATCGCCACCCTCAAGGGAAAAGCCAACGTGGCCATCGACCTCGAGCTGGAGCGACCTGTGGAACAGAACGAGGAGCGAGCTACGCCCACGGAGGAGACCGTTCTCATCCTTGTCTCGGCAGAGAACCCAGCACAAGCACTTTAGATCAGCGCCTCACTGGAGGAGCCCTTGCGATCCGAACTGGTACGCTTCTTACTCAATAACTTAGATGTTTTTGCTTGGTCCGCGGCAGAAATGCCCGGCATAGACCCTAACCTCATAACTCACAAACTCAATACTGACCCTGTAGTTAGGCCAATTAGACAAAAGAAACGCAACCTAGCCCCAGAGCGATGGAAAGCAGTCATCGATGAGGTCGGGAAGCTCCTCACAGCAGACTTCATAAGGGAAGTTCATTACCTGAGCTGGGTGGCCAACCCCGTTCTGGTGAAAAAGGCTAATGGCAAGTGGCGCATGTGCGTCGACTACACCAACCTAAACCGAGCTTGCCCGAAAGATTGCTTCCCCCTCTCCAAGAGCGACCGCCTACTGAACGCGACCTCGGGGCACGAGTTGCTAAGCTTCCTGGATTCCTACTCAGGCTACAATCAGATTAGGATGGACCCGGTCGACGTGGAAAAGACCGCCTTCATAACCGAGTTTGGCCTGTACTGCTACAAGGTTATGCCCTTCAGACTGAAAAATGCTGGGGCAACATTTCAAAGGCTTGTGAATAAGCTATTTAAACCCTTAATTGGCACTAAGATAGAATTTTATGTAGACGACATGGTCGTCAAAACCCAATTTTCACATGAGTTAATACAAGATTTGCATTTTGTCTTTCAAGTTCTGCGCCAATTTAACATGAAGCTAAACCCAAACAAGTGTGTTTTCGGTGCCACCTCGGGTAAATTCCTAGGGTACATCGTCAACCGGCGCGGTATTGAGGCCAACTTGGACAAAATAAAGGCCATCCTAGATATGAGACCACCCCGAAAAGTAAAAGAGATTCAGAGGTTGAACGGCAGAATAGCCGCTATGAGTCATTTTATGTCCAAGTCGGCAGATCGCTGCCTGCCTTTCTTCAAGGCAATGAAAAGCAAAGGGTTCGAATGGACCCCAGGTTTCCAGCTCGCGTTTGACGAGCTCGGTGCTCCCAGGCCGGTTGAGTCCGAGCACCGTGAGGTTGCACCCAGTCCGGTATCTCTCCTGGTCAGGCCAAGCGCGAACTAGGATGAAGAGCCCTGGATCCTTCACGTAAATGACTCCTCGAATTAGCAGGGCAGCGAAGCCGGAATAGTTATGCACGGTCCGAGTGGCACAAAACTGGAGTACGCACTACGCTTCGAGTTCGCGACATCCAACAACGAGGTGGAGTATGAAGCGTTGATAGCTGGGCTAGCCCTGACCCAACAAGTAAGAGCTAGACACATCGTCATCTGCAGCGACTCCCAGCTCGTGGTCAATAAGGTTATAGGCGAATACGAAGCCCACGAACCGACTATGATCGCCTACTTAGCCAAAGTAATGGAGGCTCTGCTTAACTTCCAGTCACACTTCATCAAGCAAATCCCGAGGTCGGAGAATGTTGAGGCCGATGCCCTGTCCCGGTTAGCCAGCACCAGTGATAACGCCATGAGGACTGTGTACATAGAAGATTTACCTCGGCCTAGCATTCTCGGGGGGGGGGGGGGCAGAGGAGGTAGCTCCTGTCGTCCAAGTAGAGCAAAGCTGGATCGATCCGCTCGCGAGCTTCCTGCTACATGGGACCCTCCCCGCAGACCACAATGACGCCAGGAGGGTAGAGCGCCAGGCAACCAAATACGTCATAATAGACGGACGGTTGTACCGAAGATCCTACACGCTCCCCTACCTGCGCTACTTGCGGCCTCCCGAAGCCGAGCTTGTACTCCACGACATTCATGAGGGCCTGTACGGAAGACACCTGAGGGGCAGGGCCCTCGCTCAAAAAGCACTACGACAAGGGTACTATTGGCCAACATTGAAAGCAGACGTTGTTGAATTAGTTAGAAAATGCGATAAGTGCCAGAAGCATGCCAATATCCACCATCAGCCCACCGTTGATCTCAAGTATCTCACCAGTCCATGGCCCTTTGCGCAATGGGGCATCGACCTACTTGGGCCATTCCCGCCAGCAACAGGTGGAAGGAAGTTCCTAGTAGTGGCAGTAGATTACTTCACAGAGTGGGTAGAAGTTGAACCTCTCGTGACAATCACAACTCGAAACGTCCAGAACTTCTTTTGGAAGAACATAGTGTGCCGCTTCGGGTTACCTCAGGTACTGATTTTCGACAATGGCAAGCAGTTCGAGGATATCAAATTCCRGGAATGGTGCCAAGACATGGGGATTCGAAAGAACTTCACGACGATTGCGCACCCGCAAGCAAACGGTCAAGCAGAAGTCACGAATAGAGTTATTCTCCGCGGACTGAAGGCCAGGCTAGATCGAGCTAAAAGACTATGAGCGGATGAGCTACCCAGCGTCCTATGGGCCTACCGAACTACAGAGAAGACCGCCACCGGAGTAACTCCCTTCAACCTCACCTACGGCACGGAGGCAGTCATCCCAGCCGAAATCGAAATCCCCTCATTACGACTGGAAGCGTAAGGTGACAAGACCAATGAACACGAGCTACGTACCAACCTCGACCTACTCGATGAGGTGAGGGACCTTGCCTACATCAGGACCGCAGCGTACCAGTAAAGGGTAGCTCGGTACTACAATGCCAGAGTCAAGAAGCGAAACTTCCGGGTCGGCGACCTGGTTCTCCGCAAGGTCATGGTACTTGAGCCCAACGTTGGCAAACTCGGACCGAACTGGGAAGGACCCTACCGAGTAAAGAGAGCACTCGGAGGAGCGTACGAGCTCAAAACCCTAGAGTGTAAACAAATACCCCGGGCATGGAATATCGTCAACTTAAGGCGATATTACCTGTAAATTACCGAACTGAGTGGACTATGAGTCGCTCCTAGAGCCTAAGGGCCAAAATGCCGAGCTAACAAGGACCTCGACACCGTAAGACCTATTCGCCTCTTCGGCGCCGAGCTAATGATGACCTTGACACCTCATCAACACAAACCAAGTGTTAGTGCCGAAAGAGCAGGCAGCACGGGTACGAAGCCCAAGGTGCATAGCCCGCTTCGAGTCGGGCCTGTTAAAGATAACCGATATCAACTTTGACCCAGGCGGAGAACAGATCGGGCGTATAGCCTTACTATGTTAACTCGCCTCGAGAAACCCCCTCGCGCTGGGGACCTAATTCTAACAGTTTGGCAACATAGCCACTTCGGCAAAAAGAAAGAAAGACAGTGCTCAACACTTAACCAAAAAGGGTATTTCATTACCAATGTTTCATTTACAATCGATTTAATGCAAAGAAAAAAAGAAAAAACGAGCTCGCAGGCTCGGCACATATCACTTCGGAGGCACACCTCCCTCGCCCAAGACATCAGAAGGAACTTCGTGGCTACGGCCACCCCGTAGCACTACGGACCACAAAGTAGTCTCGCTTCCACACTGGGACCTTATTTGGAAGCTCGTGTAGAAGTTTAAACCTCGGGCGGGGGGACAAGTAATAGCCCGCCTGTGCTTGGGGAGGAAGCTCGCATGCTTCTTAATCATGAGGAGGGCGGAGAAAATTTCTAAGTCTAGTGGGAGGACATATTCACAACAGAGGGAGATGGTCCCAACAACGTTGCGGATGGAGTTCGGGTGGAGTTGACCAACGATGACGCCGAAGTGATTCAAGACCTTGACGATAAGGGAATGAAGAGGAAGGCGCAGTCGGCGACGAGCTTCTCCCGGAAAATCACAATCTCATCTGGACCATGCTCCCAAGGGAAGTCGCCCGTAGGTAAACTATAGGTGTACTCCCCGGGCAGATTGAAATGAGGAACAAGAGACCAAAGTCTCTCAGACGTCATAGTGGAAGGTCCAAACTTATTTGGCATCCGAGCTCGACGAGAAGTGGATGCCAGGTTGCCTGAGGTGACCCGAACTTAAGGCCCGACCTCCGGCTCATCCAGAAGGCTGTCGAAAGAAGCAGCTTGAGCCGAGGTCCCCACCTCAGGCTCTCCTAGAAGACAATCTAAGCTACCTGAGCTAGACATTGAAAGGAAAGGAACTGAAAGAAAAGCTAAGGGGACTCACTAGGGAAAAGCTACCGGACTAGGAAAAGTGACGCGAGCTCAAAAGAACAAGTGCTAAAAGCTATGGCGAGGGAAAATTGACCAGGATCCCCACTATTTATAGCCGCTATACCCGTGCATCAATGGCCAAGATCAAAACCATCCAACGGCTCTCAGGAAAACCAGCTGCACGACCCCCGAGGTGAAATTAGTTTAGCGTGAATTTTTTACGTCCGAAAGCTAATAATCGTTTGACGTCCGCGCGTGAGCTGTACGCGACCCGGATTGACCCTTGGTCGAGCCGAGCTAACCCTGATCGAGCCAAAGGCATAGGCGGGTCAGACCGGAGGATCACCGAGCTGGACGAAGCGCACCACGAGGCAAATCCACCCGTCATCCCATAAAATCCCCACGTCGGGTCAGGACCCCGCGCACGGGGAGTGGGGGGCAATTGATGGAGGGAGATTTCACCCGACCCCTTGGCCGCGCGACACGTGGAGGCAACCGGGTATGACCTGGCAGGAGCGTCAACTCGGCACAGCAACATAGCCTTAGCCCAAGAAGAGGCCCGAGCTCACCAAGGAGAGGCCCCGAGCCCCCCAAAGAGAACCCATGCTTCCCAGGAGGTAGAACCTGAGCTTTCCTTAGAAATCCCGCATGCCCCTGTCCGAACTCAAGACTTCACCTCATGCACCACTCCGGCACCTCGGCTCCAGTTCGCGTAACTGAACGACCCTACCTGACACCAAAGAAGTTCGTATCCTGAGGTGACACGCCTAACTGATCAGGGATCTGATACGAGACAGCCGCACTCCAACGACCACCTGCTACCGCTATCTCAGTCGTTGCAGAGATGGCTCCAACAGAGAAGACAGTGGCGGTAATGTCTGCCCCTGCAGAGGCGGTTACACCTGATCTGGCAGAGGCTTGGGAGTGAGTGCACCAGGGTGGTTATAAAAGGCCCTATTCCCCCAGAGTAAAGGTAAGTGATACTTTGTGCCTTATGGTCTAAGAGAATTTCTCATCTTCCTTGCTCTCTCAAGAGTGCTAACTTGAGCGTCGGAGCATTCCCATCGAGTTCCTCCCCCGGGAATCTCTTGTTTCCTCCCTATTTCAGGCATCTCCCGCTCCATCATAGGCAAGATTACCGACAACTACGACCGACCGGATCGTGCATCATCATAACCTATATGCTTTCCCATCAACAGATGAACACAGAGACCCCCAATTGCACATAATGTTTAAATCTTTCATTGCAGGGTAGCAACATCTTTGCTAGTCATGGAATTACCTTGTCAAAAATGGGATACTCAACCTTAAAGCAAGTGCAGGCAAATTCTATAATCTGTTCACTAGTTCCTTGCTCCCGCTGGCCAAACTAATTGCATGGGAAAGCCAATATCYCTAGACCTGCACAAATGATGAACAGAGTCAAGCTCTTACACCTAGTCTCAAGTGTGAAAAAGGAGAAAGCAATAAAAGAACATTGAAACCCTGGTTTGTGTATGTATGCAAGCATTCCTATTAAACATTAATAGATATCTATATGTCCTAGCTCACATTTAAGCCATGGAAAAAGCGGTTGCAATCCAGACCTTGATCTTTATATTTCTTGTATATCTTACTCAGCTCCATATAGTTTGAATTGGTCAATCCACCGAGAAGCCAATTAAAGGGGGAAAAACTCAAAAGGTTTGTTTGTAGTTAATGAAGTCAAATCCAAACACAACTAAATTCTGAAATAAGAAAAGAAGAAACTTAGTTATACCATTGCGATGCAACATTAACAATCAACATAACCTTTTTCCTTGTAAACGATAGGATCCACATCATTTTCCCTTGCATCCTAGCTGAGATAGGAAGGTTGTAGCAACTATCCAAGATGGGTTTTAGAATATACAAGAATTTTTCATCAAGTACATAAAATTTAAAAAACAAATTAAAGAATATATAGGAAACCGTAGCAATGGCGATTTCAGCTGTTGCCGGAAATTGGTCAATTCCTGACACTGTTGTTGGTTCATTCAAACCTGTTCCTTGCACCGTCGTCAATTCCTAGTATCGATGTAGCAATGGCGCAACTCTTTAGTCTCAAGGTAGAAGACAATGAACAAAGTCTCCTTTCAAGGGTAGTTTTGATATTTTAAAAGTTTTAAGTGGCACATGTCATCATGTGATATAGATAATTGATAGATTGTTAATGGTAAGGACCTATTAGACACATCTTAAAAGTTCAGGTACTACATTGACACATTTTGAAGTTAGGGGACATGACACAACCCCTAAAGTTCATGGTATTGATATGGATTTTTCCCTAAAAAATCACTTTAATTTTAAAATAGGAAGTACAAGTGGATGCAGCATATGGCTATTAATCTCGTGCATAACCAAGGTTCTAGACGATGTGAACTCATTGGTTTCAAACAGGACTTCATTGAGTCCAGATTTTAGTGCTACTCTAGATCTTTTTTTTTTGGTGAATAAACTGGTGAAATTTCATTAAACACATAGAGAAATACATCAGGGACAGGCACTAATAGAACACAGACTCCACTGCTAATAGAAACAAAGAAAAGAGAAAGAAAAAAAAAAAACACAAACACACAACACTACTAAAGTCGACTACAAAAGGCTAAGTCCAGATTTACTACATCAGAGAGACATAAAGGACTTGCAAGGCTAGATTTAAAACTCCTAGAAAAACCACATTTGGCCACTACATGAGCTACTTGATTTGCTTCCCTCTGATAGAACTAGATCTTGTAGTTCCTTCTAGATGTGATTTTTTGAATATCCTTGCAACAAAAGAGGATATCCAGGTCTTCATAACCTTCAGTGTCATTTATCATTTTAACTAGATATTCATAATCTGATTCAATACAAAGGTCTGACAAATTCATCCTATCTGCAAAAAGGATTGCTTCTAGAAGGGCTTGAGCTTCCGATTTGAAAGGCGATAAAGCTTTAATTGGGCCAAAACCCACACCCCAGCAGCATCCTAGATAGTCTCTAGTTATGAAGCTAAAAGAAGCCTGCCCAGATGCCTCCAAAAAACCACCATCTACATTGATTTCCATATGGCCCTAATTTGGTGGTAACCAAAAAGAGTTCTTCTTGATCTATCTAGTCTTGGAAGAGCCTTCTGATCTCTACTGCCAGAGATGATATCTCTCCACTACTGACCTACAAATGAAGGAGATAACTACACGAGGATTTGAATTTTCATTTTCAAAGTAAAAAGCATTCTTGTCTCTCCAGATGCCCCATAACACTACGGCAATATCTTCTAATTTGTCCATATGGGTCTTTCCAAGTTGAAAGAATATATTCATTAACCAATCTTTGAAAACTGGAAAGTTTTGGCCATAGTTTGGATTGATACCACAGCCCGATCTAAACCAAATGTATCTTGATTTATCACACAAGAGCAAAGAATGTAGAATTGATTCAGAATCTTTTCCACATCTTTCACAAGTACTAAAATCTCTTAATCCTCTTTTAGAAAGATTTTCTTTGACTGCTAATCCATTAACATAGCATCTCCATAAGAAATGTTTGATTTTTTGTTCAATTGGGAGACTTAAAACAAGATTCCAATTTTTTTTTTTTTTTGCATTGAATCCTCATTATTTTCTAATCTTTCTTGTATTTGTTTAGCTAGGAAGTAACCAGACCGAACTGAGAATTTTCCATTTTTACACCCTAGCCAAATTAATTTATCATCCCAGGGGTTTGAAGGAATCTCCATTTCTATGATTTTTTGGGCAAAGGCAGGAGGAATATTGGAATTTATCATTTCAATGTTCCAACTTCCATTATCTTGATTAATTAGGTCAACCACTTGAAGGTTCTCACTATTTTTTTGCCTCGACCCCATTAATTTGAATTCATTTATGTTTGGAATCCACAGATCATCCCAAATTTTAATACTAGTGCCACTACCCACTTTCTAGCAAATGCTCTTTTCCAAAATCTCCCTTCCTTCCAATATACTCCACCCCCATGAAGACTGGCTTTTGAACTTTGCATGGGTGAAATGGTGCTCAGGGTAATATTTTGCTTTTAGCACTCTTGCCCATAAGCTTGTAGTATCAAAGCAGAGCCTCCATGCTAGTTTGGAAAGTAGAGCAAGGTTAAATGCTCTAGGATCTCTAAAGCCTAACCCCCCATTTGATCTGCTTTTACAGATTTGTTTCCAATTTACTCATCTTATCTTTCTCTTATCCTCTTTGTCTCCCCATCAGAAAGATTTTTGGCTTTTTATCAAAGAGTTACAAAATGCTCTTAGGAAGTAAAAAACAAGACATACAGTAGAATAGATTTGATTCCAATTTACTCATCTTATCTTTCTCTTATCCTCTTCGTCTCCCCACTAGAAAGATTTTTGGCTTTTTGTCAAAGAGTTACAAATGCTCTTAGGAAGAAAAAAAGACATGAAGTAGGTTGGGATTGCAGTCAGGATAGACTTCACAAGGACCTCTTTTCCTGCTTGAGATAGCAGAGATCCCCGGCAAGATTTGGTTTTATTTGAGACCCTCTCAGAAAGATACTAAAAAATTTGGTTCTTTTTCCTACTACCAAGAGGATGAGATCCCAAATAGATAGATGGTTTATCTACTTTTTGAATTTTGAGCACATTTGGAACCATCTTTTTCAGTTCAGGGTGCATGTTATTGCTATAGAAAGCTTAAAATATTTGATAATTCACCTGTTGCCCGGAGGCTCTTTTAGAAAGGGAGATGGCTTCTAGCAGAGCACTAACTTCCTTAAAATTTACTTTAGAGAAAAAATAATTGTCATATACAAAAAACAAATGAGATATCATTAGAGCTAATTTGCATATTTTGATTCCAGAGAAATCTTTTTGGGTCACTTTTTGTTTAATAATAAATGAGAAGACCTCTGAGCACAAGAGAAAGAGGTAAGGGGACAGAGAGTCCCCCTGTCTTAAGCCCCTTTGAGGGTAAATTCTCTTTGAAGGGGAGCCATTTATTAAGAATTGGTAAGTAACTATGGATACACAATTCATGACCCAAGAAATAAATTTATCCCCAAAGCCCATTTTCTCCATGGTTTGTTTCAGGAATTCCCATACTACTCTGTCATAGGCTTTGCTCATGTCCAGCTTAATTACCATGAAGCCAGTTTTTCCTTTTGTATAAGTCATATAATGCATTATTTCATGAGCAATTAAGATGCCGTCAGAAATGGCTCTCCCTGGGATAAATGCACTTTGGTTTTCGGAGATAATATTATTCAGGATTGATTTCATTTTGTTTACTAAAATTTTTGCAATTATCTTGTAAACAGTATTATAGAGACTAATTGGCCTGAAATGAGATGCATTTTCTGGACTTTTGATTTTAGGTATTAGAGTTATAAAAGTTGAGTTGAGGCTTCTATTCATCTCTCCTATATTAAAGAACCTTCTTACATCTCTTACCACATCCTCCTTCACTAACTCCCAAAAGGATTGAAAAAAGAGGTTTGGGAAACCATCTAGCCCCGGTGCTTTCCTGGGGGCCATTTGGAACAAGGCTTCTTTAATCTCTTCTTCTAAGACATCCTTTTCAAGGCTTTCATTGATTTCTTCATTTAGTACTGATTGGATTCCTTGCATAGCTATCTCAATATTTGTGGAACAAGAAGAGGTTTAATTTTTTTGGAAATGATTTTCCATTATCTTTTTTTTATATTTTCTTGTCCCTCTATACGCTATCCATTTTCATTTTTCAGCTTTAAAATTATATTTTTTGCTCTCCTCCTGTTTGTTTGATTATGGAAAAACCTTGTATTTCTATCCCCAAAATTAATCCAGTTTACCCTAGCTTTTTGAGCCCACATGATTTCTTCCCTTCTTATCCATTAATCTAATTGCTTTTCAATTTGATTAATCTTTTCTTGATCATAATTTGACCCTTTCTTTTCCCTCTCCATAGTGAGCTCCCCTCTGAGGCTTTCAATCCACCACTGAGCCTTCCCAAATTCTTTTTTATTCCAAGTCCTCAGAATTCTGCTTAATTCTCCACATTTTTTTGGAACAATGAATTCAGCTTGATCATTTTGCTTTTCAACCCAAGCTTCCTTAATAACCTTTGCATAGTTTTATGGGTAAGCCACATTTCTTCAAATCTGAACGGCTTCCTAATTTTGAAGGTTATTGGGTTAGTGTCCAGGCAGATTGGTAGGTGGTCAGAACCATGGTTTGTAAGGACAATAACTTTTGCATCAGGGAAATTTTCTTTCCACTCTGTATTACATAGGCCCCTGTCTAATTTTTATTTTTATATTTGCTTCCTTGTCCCTTTTATTATTCCAAGTATATTTCGGCCCTGAACTCAGAATTCTGCTAATTGCTTTCCCCCCTACTTTATCATCCAAGTTAAACAGCATATTAAAATCGCCAATACAACCAAGATCTTATCATTCTATCTGCTAAGTAATTTATTTTTTCAATGAACTCCATCCTTTTACTCCTATCAAGTTCTCCATATATGAATGTACAACTCCATTCTTTGTTATTACTTGCTTTTATTATTTTGGTGTGCATTAGGTTTTTATCTGTTGCTAAGACTTGAATGTTCAAATTTTCATCCCAAAAAAGGAATAAACCTCCTGCTAAACCCCTAGCATCAACACCCCAACAGTTCCAATCCTTCCAGCATTTAAACGGCTTCCTACATACTAAAAGACTGCACTTAGTTTCACTAAGGAAAATAATTTGAGCTTTATTTTTTCTTTGGGCCTCTTTTGCTAACTAAACTGTCAAGGGAGAACCCACACCTTGGTAGTTCCAGCAGAGGACTTTCATTTCCATAGAGGGAGTTGTTTTGAGTCAACTCCTGCAAGCCCAATCGATTCCATATTTTTAGAGCAGTCAAACTCTGAAAATTTTTGATATTTTTTGTTATTTTTTTTCTCTTATTTTTGACTCTACATTTTCTTTCCAATAATGGGAAAAGATTCGTAAGTCCCTAGCTCCATCATTTTTATTTCTCCTACACTCAGATTTATGAGTCTACCATTTTGCTTCTTTTCTTGATTTTTTAAAATGTTCTTTAAAATTACTCTCCACATATTACTCTTCCTTGCAATTTCTTTCCTTTATCTACTCATATTATATATGCCTTTTCTTTTCGAGCTCTATTCATCATTTCCTCCTTTTTTCC
Organism: Nelumbo nucifera; assembly: GCF_000365185.1. Next base: position 1,470,882 of record NW_010729129.1, read on the forward strand.
TTTTACTTTTTTTCTTCCCATTTTCTTTCTTTTGTTTGAACCAAGCATATGGTTTTGGGTTAAGAGAGAACTTTGCTGTACTAGGAAAATAATTGATATTTTTAAAGCTATCTATTGACCGATCAACATGGTAACAGAAATACAAATCATTTTCTTTTTCCTAGGTTCAAAATACTTGTTCATAGTTCGCCATCCAGATCCAGTTGGTAGTCATTGATGTTTGTTGATCAATGTCACTCTTGAAATAGCCGATGATTTCCCCTTCTATGCCTTCCAGCCTGTGTCCTTTTTCCTCTTGATATTTCTTTCTATGTCTGGCTCCTTCTTCTTCATTTTCTTCCTAGTTCGACGTTCTTTCCCTTTTTTCTCTACTGGTTTCTGCGAACAGGTGAGTTGTTAGGTCATTCACCCTACTTTTTTATGCGGGTTTGGATCGGGGTTACTTGGGTCAACATGTCGGCCCATACCCGGCTCATCATTCCATATTTCTTCCCCTTTTTTTCAATTGGCTTTTTGCTCCTGCTATAACTAGTGCTCCAACTTCTGAAGAAACCTCCATTTCCTCTTTAGCTAAGTTTCCAGAAAAAGCAACATGTTTTCCTTTCTACTTTAAACCATCATCTGCTTCACCATCTGAATCAAGTAAGACTTGTAAGGTTAGGCACGTCTTTCCTCTTCTATAGATTTCAGGACTCAGCTCAGTCTTGTCTTTCCTAACTAAATAGCCTGGAAAGGTAAGACTTGTTCGGCTGGGACTAAGCTTCCATGTACCTCCCCTGTTTTGATTCTTCTCTTTGAGTCTGAATCACTATTTTCTTCCCCCCTTGATCTTTCTTCTTCTTCTCAAGGTTCAAGAATCGATCATCCTCTTGCCCCACTCCAGCCCTCAGCCACGGCCCATAACCAGTCAGTGCTTTAGGCGCCTCCAGACTTTGTTCCCCCAATTTTGCAGTTAACATCTCTATTGATTTACTATTGTTCGAATCTTCAGAGCACCCTATTTCCATATGTCCAAGCCTACCACATTTGAAGTAGAAGATTGGCAGGTTCTCATATTGGAAYGAGAACCAGCTTTCCCTTCCATCTTCCAATGTTCCTTTAGCACCTAATGTTAGTGGTTTCCTGATATCAACCCTCACTCTCACTCTCAGCCCCTTATTCCACTCTTCTTTCTTCTTCTTCCTTCTGTCTTCTCCAGAGTTTGTTTACAGCACTTCCCCTGTTGTCTATGCCAGTAGTGTTCCCGTTTCCTTAGTTCTATACCCTTTTGGCATATCCAGTATTCTTACCCACAAATCTATGGTGTTCAACTACACTTCAGATGGTAAGATATAATCTGAGTATTCTTTCAACATGAGAGGATATTCCTTCACCATCCACGACTCATCCCTTAACACATGTTTCTTGACCTTTTCTCTGGTAAAGAAGATCCATAGAAAGTTTTCACTATCTCTTTCAAAATGTATTTCTCCTTTAACCCACCACCACATATTCTTGATTTGCTCTATAACTTTTGAGACGTTTAATGGTTTATCAGATACCACCTTTGCATATAGGCCGCATCTCTTCTCTAGGTTCTTGATCAGTACTCTGGTCTGCTCCTCCATATTTTCAACTTCCTTAATCTCCATTTCTATCTCCTTCTACACAGATTATGATGGATTTTAATCTCATAAGAGATTAAATCCAATGGGTTTGATTGGTCAATTACATGAGAAATTGCACCTACACACTTGATTTAAAAATCAGTTTTTCTCTTACAAAAACCTAGTTTTGAACTTGTCCCACATTGGAAAATTATAAGTTTTGTTTTCGGTATTTCAATAGGAGCTGATTTACACTATTTAGAATTAGTAGAGGAGAGTATGGAAATTCGATACCGCGCAACGCATGCGCACGCGTGTGCGCGTGTGTGTGCGGCGCAATGAGGCGCTTTAGAGGCGCACTTTGCTCGCACTTCATGCGCACCTGCGTGGCTCGCGATGGGTGGCTTTGGTTTTGGTGCATTGCTGACCGTTGATCACCGTTGATGAGATCAATGGTCACGATTCGATCGGGTGTGATCAAGAGGCACAATTCAAAGTTAACAGTCACCAACTGTTAACTACTTTTTGAATAGTCACAATGTTTGAAATTGTGACTGTTCAAGGTGCCTTCTCTAAACCAACACCCACCTTTTCCTCATACCTCTTCACAAATTATTTAAGGAGCATGAATCAAACTCCAAAATACACATTTTCGAAATTCATTCTCTCTCTCTCAGTCTGGTCTGCTACAGTCTCACAGAAGGTTTCTTTGGAGACTCTTCAACTTTGCTGGTTGCAGATTCTCGCCCAAGGCTCTGTTGTATCCTGAGAACGAATTTGCCTGTAACCCAACAGCAAACTCAGTAAAACTGAGTGGGGGCAAATAACGTTCTAAAGACAATATCTTCAGACGTGCCTCAGAGCTTCTCCTCCAAAGTTACAGTGACCCTGTTTTCTCCAACAGATTGGCCACAAGAAAATCAAAACACGTAGTTACAGAGATATTTGATCACTGCTCACTTGCTGAGTTTGGATCACCAGCTCCTCTTATAGAGCACTTGGGAGTGTTGGATCACCAACTTCCTTGATCGAGATATGATTGAGTAGGAGAGTTAGTTGCACTAGTCTAGATCAAGGTTTTAAAATACATGTATATTTCCATCTTACCCTTTGATTGGAATCTATCTCTATATATTAAATCTCAATGTGCTAAGTTGGCACATTGTTGCAATGTAGTTAAGTTGAAAGCACACTTTGCCGCTCCCTAGTTGTTTTGAGAACTCATTTTGTTGTGTTCTTATTATTTTTAAGGTTTTTTTTTTCCAAAAATATGATTAAAGTTGGATGCCATTACGTTTGGTTCCCAAAACACATTTGGGAGACCAAATGTCTCGAAAGTATCCATTAGATTCTCAAAACCAAACTCATAATAGCCTCCCAAAACTGAACTCACACCCTCTCAAATTCTCTCTTTTCAAACATCTCAAACCCAATTCTCACAGCCTCTCATACTCCTCACACCTTTATGAGACCAAAGACACCATTATAGGTTTTAAATGTCTATGGTTGCAGATTTTCAGCTTTCAAGGTAATTTTTTTTTTATAGTTTATCGAATATAAACTCTTAAAAGTTTCAAACCGTTCCAAGCTTAAAACTCTTCCAAGTTTTAAACATTTCAGTTGTACCATTTGTAGCTATAGTTGATGACGTTTGTGCGGTTTAAATTTTCATCCAAATTTTAAACACTTCCAAACATCAGGTAATAGAATATTGAAAAGATGAAATTTAAAAAAGAAAACAACTAAAAACGTTAAAAAATAGAGAAGAAAACAAACCGGGTTGACGTGGGACCCAGTATACCGTTCGGGCAAAGAATACAATTGAAACGGGTCYTCCGTGACTCTTTTTCAGTAAACCCGAATTTGAAAAGTCGGGTCATATGTCCCAACCTGTGTACTATACAACAGTACAGGTCTGCCATGACCTGTATACAGTACGGGTCATCTATCTATATCTACAACCAATTTAAATTTATAATATTTCTAACCAATATTACTAAATCTGGTAATTTAATAAGATTATTTGGATTGGATGGCAACCAGTTCTACCCAAATGAGAATACTGAAAATGCTAAAAATATGAAATTTAATTAGAAAATACTGAAAGTAATGAAAAAATACAATTATTTTTTTGTAATTATTGAAAATAAACTGAAAATTAATTTTTGGATTAATGTTTTATTTGAAAATTACTGAAAATTAACTGAAATTTGTATTAGTAAAATTGCATAAATGACTAACAATTAATGAAAAATACGGAAAATTAATGAAAAAAATATTGAAAATACCAAAAGCACAAAATATTTATAAAAATAATTGAAAATCATTAGGGAAATACTGAAAAGGCAACAAAATTTAATTTTCAAGTGAAATTTTATTGAAAATCAATTGAAAAGTATTGAAATATTAGTAAAAATTAATAAAAGTTACCGAAAATATTGAAATTAATTAAAATACTGAAAATGCAATAAGAACTTACTTTTTTTTTCTGAAATTAATTTTTTGGTGAAAATTTATTAAAAATCAACTAGAAATTATTGAAAATTTACTAAAGATTATTCAAAATTTACTCGTAAATTCATTTTTCTAAAAATTAATGAAAAAATACTGAAAACCCACCGTAATTATGAAAATGCACATTTTGATATTGAAAATTAACTGAAATTTGTTGAAAAACTATTGAAAGTGCAAAAATTACTAAAAATTATTCAAATTTTCTGAAAAATAATGGTAATACCGAAAATACAAAATAATTCTGAAAATTAATTGAAAATTATTAAAACATACTTAAAATGAATCAAGATTTGTTGAAACWATTTTTCCAATGACTTGCAATCAGGATATCTCCTTTTGATCTTTTTTTGTCATAAAATATAGCACTAACAAATAATATGTAAAAAAAAATTATTTTATTAAATAATTATCAATAATTTATTATTTTTGTTAAAAAATATGAATAGTTAATCCAAATTACTATATTACTAAATTATTTTTGCAACAAATTATTTAAATAAAGATGAACTACTTTAAACAACATTGCATCCCTTATAGTAGTTATCCATTTTTGTTGTTTTACCTTCCCTTGACAAATCCCATGCATCCCACGAGTTCTCATGTTAACAATTAATATATCATCTTGATTCTTTTTGTCATCAAAATGGATATTGCATCTTTCCATGCATGGCACGGGTCCCTGCTAGTATTAGGGTAAGATGAATATATATAAATACTTAATTATGAGAATGGGGCTGAGAATGAGATTGAAGAAGGGGACTATTGAATGAGAGAAGGAAAGAAATAAGGCTAAGAGAAAGAAAGAAAGGAAGAGGAGGAGGAGGAGAAAAAGGGTGACAAAGTGAGCTATTTCTTATCCCTTCCTCTTTCTTTGCCTTGTGGTTCTTCCTTTCTTTCTCTTGTCATTTGACTTTTCAGCCAATAGAAAAATGAAGTTCTTGCAGACCTTGATGAGAGTCTTCGGTTGTAGTGGTAAGATAGGGGTTTAGGTAGCTAACAAACAAAATTGGTTTTTTTGGAGTCTAGACTAACGTTAAAGTCTGGACTTCCTTAAGTTTCGGTTTGAAACAAATGAGGGACGTAGCTGGTCTCTACGGGTACAGAAAATCCTCCATACCCCAAAGACTAGAGGATGCAAGTTCAGAAAGCTTTACTTCCAGTTGCAGCATCAATGGAATCAATAGACCGTAATGAACATCTATTGGTGACAACGGAAATGGATGGTATAGGATATGGAAAATGAGACAACTTTAATTTTATGGGTTTATCCAATGTTGTCTACTTAGACTGGAATTGGATTGGATGGTTGGACCATTAGAATCAGGATTAATATGGATTATGGAATATACCCCAAATACTTCTAGTGATAAGTGATGTATTTTGAGAGTTGAGGTCATCAATAGGAATGGCAATTTTCCTCGTAAAATCAGGGCCCCATCCTTAGGGGTGTCAATGGACTGACCGGTTTTGGATTGGATTCCGTTTAAACCAAAATTAATTTGGATGGGTTGGACGAACCAATAAGACATATTGAATTGGACCAGTCTAGACTTAATGGTCCAAAGTATTTATTGGATTGGATTGAACCTGGTCCATCCATAATGAATTTATATTGGATTAGGTTGGATTTAGCCAATATATGGTCCATTGATAGAAGATAAGAATATAGGTGTCAATGGACCATGTTTGATTTAGAATTAATCTAAATTAAAACAAATTTGAACAGATTGGATGGTCCAAACATTGAATTGGAACGGTTCAAAATGGTCCAAAATATCCATCAAATTGGACTGTACTTGGTCCAAATGGACTCACATTGGATTGGACCGGATTGGACCAAATTTAGTCCAATTGACACCCCTACCCATCCCGCCCTGTCCCGAATGGGGTGGGTTTTCCCCGATCTTAAATAGGGATAGGGCAGGGACGGGAAAAATATTTTTGACCCGGATCAAGGACAGGGCGGGGATAGGGTTTGCATATAATTCCCTGAACCTAGTGGTAAATTATTAAAATATTTCTAGGTTTAATATTAATTTTTAAAATATCCTTGAATTTCCCTAGAATTCCAAAAAACCTAAGATCTCATGATCATATTTCTAAAATACCTCTAAATTTCCATGCCCTTATATCTAAAATATCCCTGAAATTTAATGTATTTTAGGTAATTTCTTTGATATGGGGAAAATTCAAGGATTTCTGTCCCCAACAAGGGAAAGGTGCCCCACCCCACCACCGTGGGTAGGGCGGGGATGAGGTAAGGGGATTTCTACAGGGAAGGGGTTTCCTATCCCCACAGGGACCCACCCCCAAGTATCATGAGTTCACATCCTCTGCACCACACCAACCAATAACAATCTACCACACCGTGTGGAAAAATGACTTTAGTTTTGAAATGGGGAAGGACAGGTTGGCATAGAAAATTGCTATTTGCCTAGTGCAGAAAAATGTCTACACCAAAGGGTGCGAAGTACTTGAGTTCAAGCATCATAGCCATATGCACAAGGTTTACCATATCTTTATGCCTATGCCTTATAGGGGTGTGCACAAGTTGGTTTGAGTCATTTTTTTCAACCAACCTGACCAAGTCGGTTTACTTATTGACTAAATCAAAACCGACTAACTCTGAAGCAAAACCAACCCAAACATGAAGGGCCAGTTTGGGTTGGTTTATCGGTTTAGTTAGTTTTTATATATTTTAAACTAAAATATCTATATCTAAATATCTATTTATATTTAAGTTTGTTTCTTTTTAGTTTTTATGCAAAACTGATTTTTTTGTCAATATATATTTAAATTTATACAAAAGTGAATTAAATATTGTACCATTGTATTACATTTGTATTGGTTTTAYGTTTTTAATTTTTATCATAAATAATCAATTTTTTTTCAATGTTCAAACAAAACACAAATAACACATATCAACATTTAACAGATAGGATAGGGACTAATTAATAATTACTTAAAAATAAAGGATCGATTTGGTTTAGTTTGGCTTGGCTTTCATACATGAAAACCGAAACCGAACCGAGTTGTTGGTTTAATTTTTCATACAAACCGAAACCAACCAATGCATTTGAAAAACCGACCAACTCAGGTTGGATCAGGCCGGTTTGGTCGGTTTGACACTTAATATGAACAACCCTAATGCCTTATGTGTGTGTGTGCACACATGTGTAAATATTTCTAAAAATATAGTTGAATATGTTTGCAAGTAAAAGATAAAGATGTGCATATGCATGTGCTCAAGTAAAGGGTAAAGATGTAGGTTGATGTTATAGCTTCGAATTTAACTTTTATGACCTACACCAAAACAAAGGCAAGTATCCACTTTATAGTAGTACAGATATGTGTGTGTGTGTGTGTGCACATGCATAAATATTTCTAAAAATATAATTAAATATGTTTGAACATACAGGAATCTATTTTGATAAGATTGTAAATTGTAACAATTTATTTTTTAATTTTTTTATAATGAATCAAAACTAAAAATGAATTTAAAATCATAAAAAAAATTGCAGGGAGTGGAGTCCTTACAAGGATAGGGATGGGGATTTTCATGAGAACTCCATGTCATGCCTTGTGTCATTCCTACACATGGGATGATACATGAAGAAGTTATTAGAATGGAGAAAATTGTCACAATACATCTTGTTAACTTTTCCCAAGTGGAAAAATTACTTACCCATGCCTATTTTTTTGTAGGTCCTATCTGAACGTGAAAATACTAACATGGGAAAAGCAATCAATGGGAACCACAATCCCATTGACATTACAAGAATAGGAAGCATAGTAGCACACAAGGGGTTTTATAGAGGTTTGGTCAAACCTAAGCCCATATTCTCTCTTCAAGTAACCTCTTGAGAATTCCACTAAAATCATTTGGGCTTTCAAATGCCAGTCAAGCCTTAGAACCAACAGGGCTTCTAGGTGCCTATAAGACCTTGGATAGACTTTTGGGTGCCATCCCAACCAGAACAATTGGCTTATAGGTGCCAACCACACCTATAAGTTGTAATGATATAAGTTTATTTAAACACCTCAAAATACAACAAATGTAACCATATAAGCTGAGATACAACAAAAATGCCTCTTCAGTATGCTAATAATAATCTATACTATTATTAAAAAGTGTGAATGAGGTCTAGATTCTAGATTTTTTTACTAAAATACCCTTATTCTTTGGACTTAGTCTCCCTATATTTATGAGGGCAAAAAACATAATTTGAACTACTATTTTTATTAAATTCATTATATTCCTCATCATTAAGTCCTATATTTAAGGTATTAAGTCTCATTTCCTTTCATTAAGTTTTATATTTAAGGCACATTAAATAAATGAGCTTTGTAGACTTTTCTTGACTAAAACACCTCTATTTAATAATTTAATCTCTTTAATTATGTAGGCAAAAAAATGTAATTTAAAGTACTATTACTTTCTGGCCACTTCATTATATTTCCTCTCATTAAGGTATTAACTCTCATTCTCTCTCATTAGATACTTTATTTGAAGTATTTTTGTTTCTCACTAATAAATTCTACAAATTAAATCTATATCTAATATTTTTAATAATGTAAAACTTATGTTAAAAAACCAACATGAAAAATAATTAAATAAACCATCCATTATTTGAGTGGCAAGTAAATAATTCAATCATCGGCGTCAAACGTGTCAACCAATGTTCTCATAGTTAAATAATAAAAATTAAAAACTAAATATAATATAGATATTATAAAAATTATAAAAAAAATATGAAAAAATTTAGACACATCTCTAATATTATCTATCTATCATATCAAACAACATTAAGCATGCTAAATAAAAGTATTTTTATTCGATGGAAATGAAATACAAGATTTAAAACTAACCCAAAAACAAAATCATTTTCCTATTCAAATAGTGGGTCAATGATTCAACCTTTTAGGTTAAATGGATCAACCCAGGATATCATAAATAAATAACAAAAAGTTAAAAAGATAGAGACAAAAATGATTAAAGATATAGAAATTTTGTAAAAAAGAACATTTGGGTGCATCTTTAATATTATGTATTCATCATATGAAACAAAAATAAGTGTGATAGAGAAGAATTAGTTTTATTAATGACAGAAGTGGAATTAAAAAATAAAGTAACTTAAAAAGAAAATTGTTTTTGCATCTAATTAATGTTTCATGGTCCATAAGGAGGCAAATTAGGTTGTTTTAACTCAAGCTTCAATCAAATCTTGTTCATAGTTTTAAACAGGCTAGCTTTGATTTTTTGTCCTCGACTTGGGCCTATGCCTAGGTTCAAAAGTTTGAGCTTTTTTTATTATTTAGGTTAGGCTAAAACCTATCCCTTAGGTAGCTAAAGTCAAGCTTGATTATATATATATAAAATAAATACACATATACAGTATATTTGTATACATGCATGTATATTCAATTATACACATATATTTTATATCAAAATTTGTCACGGGGCTACTTGATAGACCTAAGTCCAAGATTAACTCCCAAGTGGATCAAATTTCAATGTAGGTTGGAGGTTGGGCCCAAGTTGAACAGATTAGGCTTGACTTTGATTTAAATCCTCAAGTCCAATGTATAGGGTTAGGCCTGGGTTAAGCTTAAATTAAATGCAACCTACTTGACTTGCACTATAATGATCCAATTGTTTAGGTAAGTGGATTGACCAATGATGTCATAATTAAATAATAAAAATTTTAAAAATAGATAGAAACACAATAAACATAAAAATATCGAATTTGTAGAAAATTTTTGAGATACCTAAGATATTATAAACTTATCAAATCAAACAAAAATAAGTGTGATAAATAAGAATTATTTTTAGAATTTATTATGTAAATAGAACAAAAATTTGTACATTGTATTGGATTTAGGCCAGAACATTGTATCATAATTATATAATAAAAACTTAAATATATATATATATATATATATAAATAAATAAATATAGAAAAACACAAAAAAAAATTGTTTATAAAATTTGTACACGAATCTGACATCATATATATCATATTAAACAAAAATAAATATGATAAACAGGAAGTATTTTTATTAACAATGAAAAAGAACTATAAAATCCAAATACACCAACACACCATGCTTTCATTACTTATCCTTTTTAAGTAGTTCTAATAAGGATATTGGAATTATCAATGTTATTTGAAATTACCAAATGCAATGCACATGCATATTTAGTAGTAGATATAAAACAAATTATATCACAACAAGAAAATGCATAGACTAGTGTTGGCTCAACTCTTAAAGAAATTCATAGATATCAATGAGAAACAAATAAGCTAAGAAGGCTACTTAGTTTTTCAAAGTACAACTGATTTAACACACAAATCTATTCTTCTCATAAAACTCTTTCTTACAACAATGCTCTCTTTTTTCTTAACAAATTATTACTTATCGAATTCTTCCTCTTCTTCAAGCCAAAGCCACTGATTTATAGTGATAGAGATCATTTGACCACTAGAAAGCCATTAGGAAGGAGTAAACCATACTATGGAATGCTAAATTGAGTTCCTAACAAAATAGAAGGCATACTATAAGAGGAAATAATCGTTATGCCTTCAAACAGTTAAATTTTTCTACAAGTAATCAACTAGCATTGTTTAGTAGTTAACTACCAATTGCATGAGGAGATCTTTTTTTTTGTAGCCGACTACCCCCTTTTGAGAGTCCACTAGAAGCTAATACTACCCATTCTTGTCTGTTAGGCCTAGTCGACTCATCATTTGCTATAGTTGATCACTCAACAAAAGCATTGACCTCAACTATTATGGGTAGAGTTGACTACTAAATAGCGTCTTCACAAATACTAGCCTGAGGTACCATGGGTAATTGACTATAAATAATGAGTTGTTGACTATTCGTACTTTACAACCTTAGAAACTTATATATTTCTATCCTGATTATGTCTAAACATTATTTCTTTAGGCTTTTTTGAGTCTAAGAACACCTAATAACCAAACCTAATACTAACCAATGGTCTTTGAGATTTGGTTAATCGAGAGTGGTCAAGTTTAAGCCCATAAAGTGCATATCATGCGTATGATTTAAATTAAGTCATAAAACACAAAATAATGTAAAGCGATGTAGACAACATAGACTTTGATGATTTCTCCTTTCAACACTTGGTAGCAAATTTTTTCTTCGAAGATAGCTGCAAGTTGATTCAAGATGGTCGATAGCTATCCAAACAATTTATTCAAATGAGTTTGTTATCATCAAAACACATAGGACCAACAACACACACATATACAAAGTACATGCACACAATTTATTTCTTTTTGGGAGCCAATTTACATACTTTCTTTTTATCTCTCACACACATATACACAAATTTACATACATACATACATACATATTCATATTTTGATTTTTTTTTGTATTTTGTTTTGTATTTATAACCTTCTTTATCTAAATTAAATAATCTAAATATATATACTAAAATTATTTATAATATTTTAGTCATTTAAAGATACAATCTAGTTTTTTCACATTAAAATTTTTATATTTAATTCTATCTATATTTGTTTTAATATTAATCATATAGTTTTTTAAATTGTTTCATGACTATAACATTCACATCAACAAATTGAACTTGTTTATAATTTCTTTGTACACTTCCAGATTTAACTTTTTTAGTTAAATTTCTATGTTTACATTTTAGTAGATCATGTTCTTTTAATATGACACTTTTAAATTTTATTTTTATGTTCATAAAATTTTCTATGGTTCTACCTAAATAAAATAATATCTTTACTTGTTTTATTCTATTATTTTTCAATATAACTAATGCAATCATACAATCAGCCTCAAGGGGAAATCTCTACATGCATGCCCTACCTCAAGGGAAAGTCTATGCACATAACCATGTTGGGAAATTTGGTAATTTGACCTAATAACCTGGATGTAATGTACAAAGCTTTGATACTCAGCCACTACACTTGGGTTGACTTGACCATGTCGCTAAATCCCATGCACTTAATGTGGGCTGGCTATCGACCATGTGAGCATGACAACCATTATGGGTGGAGGAAGCGGACCAATTTGGGAGCCATTACAAGATCCATTACCCCCATGGACCATGACTAATGGCTCCCTCTATAAATAGGCGAGCCTCTCAAAGGTATGACTCTTTACACACCTTATACTCTTTACTCGCTCTCTAGTCACCTTGACACACCTTGCACCTCTGCTTAGTCACCAAGTTTCTCAACTCAATGACATATCTAGCTTTGTACTAAAGGGAGTTCACCATGTTTCTCAACTCAATTGATGCTTAGTCACCTTGACTTCACAGTTGTGATATTTGAATGAATTTCCATCTCTCTCCTTGCCTACCAAACCGAGTAGCATAAATAACCTAATTTATAAATAATAAAGAATGCCTCGCATTGAGAATGGAGAATTAATATCAGCAAAAGGGAGTTCTCTGTCAAAGTGGAGGCAATCAAGCTAAAGCATAACATAACCCCCCTACACTACAAGGAAAGTATTCATAGGGTTGATGGGTTGGAAATTCAAGGGTGGAGCTACAAGCTAAAATGCTATGTGAAATTTGTTTATGTAATGTCTAAATTTGTGTCGTGGCTGGTGCCGCAGTGGTACTTGTAATATTTTTTCGGGTTTCCCCTCTTGGGGTTTATCTTCATTTTCTCTGGCCACTTCATGTACTTCTTCCCCACTTGCATGAGGATCTACGTTCTGGTGGAGTTGAGTGGCATGTACTGATTGTAAGCCAGGGCCTCAACTGGTGGCTTTTTGTTGTCATTGTTTTTGTTGTTGCCATTGATACGGTGGTCTCCATTCATTATCTTCTTCTCTGGGCCTCCATGATGGCGGTCGGCCTCTCCTTCCTGATGATCACTGGATGAAGCCTCCTCGACGGCGAAGTACTTTTGTGCCTTTTTAAGAAATTCCGCCATGGACTTCGGTAGGGTCTTGGATACCGAGCACTTGAGAGCCAAGCCAGGTAGGAGACCATTGATGGCGGCATGCATGGAAACCATTGGGTCAAGGTCTCGGACCTCGAGCTCTTCTTTCTTGAAGCAGTCAATGTAGGACCRCATGCTCTCTCCATGCTTCTGTTTGACAACTATTAAGGAAATGATGCTCTTTTAGCATCGTTTGTTGTTGATGAAGTGGGCGAGGAAGAGGCTGGCGAATTGCTCCCACAAACCAACGGAGCGAGGAGGGAGCCCAGAGAACCATCGGCGGGCTTCCCCCTTGAAGGTCGCATGGAAAGTCTGACATGTTAAGGAGTCAGGAGTATCCATAAAGGAGCATGAGCACCTTGAAAATTTCCAGGTGGGTGTCCGAGTTGGTCGTCCCATCATACATTTCCAATGTTGGCGCTTTGAAGTACGAAGGGAGTGGCTGGGAGATGATGTTCGAGGTGAAGGCACCCATCCTCCCAGATGAATGGCTTTGGCTGGCCAAGGCCTCAACTTGGCTTTCTTTGACTTGGCGGAGCTCGTCCTTGACGACTCCGAGTGGTGCTTAAAGCTCAATGGTTCATTGGTTGAGGAGAGCCCGAGCCCCATTCTGGTCCTCACAGATTCGTTGGGGGCCCATGTCTACTTCGATCCGGGCCCATGTCCATTCCTTTGGGCCTGTCTATCATTCAAGAGGTCTTGGAGATCCGAGATGCGGGAGGGAGAGGCGTGACATTGGCCCTTGGCCCTCGAGAGGGGGCTATGATGGCCTAATTGCCAATCGTCGTCCTGGGAGTTCTCTCTTCGGTGGCAGTGATGATGCGTTGAGTCTCGGCGGTGGTCGCGAGACTATGCAGATTCTTCCCCCTTTCAACTGGGGGGTCATGAGGTCCTTTGCGACTGACTGGCGTGTTGGCTACTATTAGACTTTGAGGGTTCGACCCTATTAGATCTGACTGGGCTGATCGATAGGGGGTCCGGAGACATGCGTTCGCTATTGTGCCCTAGGATTCCAGCGGAGTGGCCTCCTGCCGAGCGCCCCACCTCGTCCAACCTCCTGCCGAGGTCGTTGAGCCTGTCGAGGACCATTTGGAGTTGGTCCCTTGTAACCAAGTTCTGAGCTTTCCTGGTGTTTCTTGCCATGTCGGATGGTGCTTAGGCTTAAGAGTTGATTCTTTTAGTTTTGAGGAAGTTCAATTGAGGGAACTCTTAGCGACATTTCCCACAGACGACACCAATTGTTGCTAGTCAAATTGGGTTGAGGGCAACACTATAAATTCACTCCCAAGCCGAGGTGTTGCTAAGTGGTCCGTGGTCTGAGGTGGTCGAGGACTAATAGAGTGGTCCTACAAGGAATGAAGGAGGAAGTCAGAGGCCCCGGGTTGGTACCCGAGGTGGAGACTCTGACGCTCGAGTTAGTACTAGGAGGTGGTATAGGGTGGATGAGGCCCGGGGTGTGCGTACTCAGACGAGGCCACAAAGGAGAATAGGAATTCTCAATTGCTTGTTCTTGAGTTCAGGTTCCAGTTCCTTACCTTGAGGGGGTTTTCGTCTATTTATACTTGAGGTCGCCTGGAGGTAGGTGAGCTCGGACGGTCCGGATGCAGTTCATATGCGAGGAGCGTGGTCATTCGAGGTCGCCAAATGACGTCGTGCCATTGGTTCTGGGAAGCATGCCAAGCTCTGCTCCACATGTCCCAACTTACCATTGGATGTGCCCACATGCGCCTACATCAGGCTTATTAAGGTTAACTAAGTTGCAATTTAAAAGGAAGTTTAGATTAATTAGGTATATTAAAGCTATTTAATGTTAATACTTAACTAAATTAATTTGGATGAATTAGGTTAACTAAGGTTGAGTAGTGTAATTAAAATGAATTAGGATAATTAAGTTTATTTAGTTTATTAAGGTTTGTAGACTTTATTACGGTTTCTTAATATTAATTAAGTTAATTAGCTTAGTTAGATTTAGGTAATTAAATTTAATTAGGTTAATTAATATAATTGTATGAATTAACATTGGTCATGTTTATTATTGTTAATTAAGTTCATTAAGTTAAGGGAAAATTCTCGATAGGTACCCTCTACTTTAGGCCAAGTGCCAATTTAGCACCCGAACTTTAAAATGTGACAATCTAGTACTCGAACTTTTGAAATGTGACAATCTAATACCTACCGTTAATGGACCGTCAGTTGTGTATATCACGTGACCTCATGTGCGATTTAAGACTTTTGAAATGCCAAAATTACCCTTGAAAATAAAACACATTGTTCATCATCTTCTTTCTCAAGAAAATGAAACAAAGCCCAAGCCAAGCTCTTAACAGTCCAAACCATCATTTAATGATAAAAACACAAGAGCCAGGGTTTGCCGCTAGCCGCCACCATGGACAGCGGGAGGGGTGGTGTTCGCAGTTCACCACCGTAGCTGCAACCATGGCCCATGCTTGATACTCCTGATCAAGAGAGAGATAGAGAACTACGACGGAGGCAGAACAGGAACTGTGAAAGAGAAGATAGAAAAAAGGGCGCTCGTTTCATGTCGTTTTTCCTATTTTTCGTCATTCTGACATTAACCCTAAAAAGACAAAAGTGAAATAAACACGAGAGAGACTTGTTATTGAGCTTCTCGTGGCACATCTGTAATCGAGAGCTCCTTTAACCACTCAAATGTGTGATGGTGAGACATGGCTTGTGGACGGCGCTGCCTCAGTGGTATTGTTTATGTAGGTGTTGTAGAGGCTTGTGGACGAGCAATCCAATGGTGATTGCAAAAAAATGTCAGAGTAGTTAAGGTACATATTGTTGTTGTTGTGCTAGTGATGTTGAAAGGAAGGTAGCTATTGAGGTGGAGGCCTTCGCTTACAAAATTGGTAGTCACACAGGTATTGCTGGCGAAGCCTGTTGAGCTGATCACTAACCATTAGTTTTCTAGGGAGATGGATGATCCGTTGAGGGCATCGAATAGAAGCATGCTAGATGCACACCGTTATTTCATTTGTTAATATTTCAAACTCAAGATTATAAAATAAAAGTGGATAATATCCGGATTTTGGAGTCTCTATACTTTGGGGATTTAAAAAATGAAGACGCTGAAATCTCAGAGAAGGAATCCAGGATGACTATGGATTTGTCACGAGTTCAGAGATAAGAAACATCTCTAAATCCTTCATTTCAATGTATTCTTCTCTAATAAATCGAATATCAAATAAAATCTTGGCATGTGTCCTCTTGACTTTTCACCACAAGATTTGGGGGAATTGTGGTCCTCTGATTTCTTCACCACATCTTAAATCATCGACCATGAGCTTGGTTAATTTACGGGTTTGAACTTTTTATGAAGTCGACTATCGACCATGTCACACCTGATTCAAAACCTATGAGATCATCTAACATTGAAAAGAAAACTTTTTAACTGGGATGGCTTCCATGGGCTTCAATGACTTCGGTACAGGTCATGGCATCTTACAGATTTGGGCGACAATGAAGAAAAAAAAAAACAGAGCATGGCGGACTGATTTGGTCTTCCTGCAAGAAGGAGAAGGAGAGAGAGATGGAAAGTCACAGGACTAGTGCTCTCTTCGGTTGGGAGGTCATTGTCTGTTTTTGATTAATTGCAGTGTTAATAAACAAGGGGAAATAAGAAAGAACAAGTAGAGAGAGAGAGAGAGAGAGAGAGAGAGTTCTGGTTTGTTGGTTCTAAGGCCACAGAGGAGGGAGGAACAAAGGAGAGGGAAGAAGAAATGGAACATTTTCTTTCTTACACTTTTTTAAATTCAAAAAATTTATGAAAATATAATGGGGTGAGTACGGCATTTAATTTTATCACACAAGTGAACTAGGGCATCCAAGCGAACTACAATGTATTCCAATCTCATTAGAAGTGCACCTCAGCACATACCGAACGAGCGCAGGAAATCCAGTCTCGGTTTGGTTAATGGGAAGTTGGGATCGTTGTTGCTTTATTAAGAGAAGGTCGATAAAGAAAATTAGATGACATTTGAAGGGCATTTATGTCTTTTCCCATAACACTTAACTGTTGTTTAACGACAGGTACTAGATTGTCGCATTTCGAAAGTTCGAATACTAGATCGTCGCATTTTAAAGTTCGGGTACTAAATTGACACTCGACCCAAAGTATAGGATACCTATCGGGAATTTTCCGTTAAATTAATTACTTTTCTTAAATTAAATGTGTGGTAAAATTAAATCATTAAAGCAACTATGCATTTATAAATGGACGTGACAATGGTTATGTCTAAAGCTGGTCACATTTAATGACCTATAAAAAAACAAACCAAACATGATAATGGATAAGAAGAAAATGGGTTGTGTTTAAACCATCTTTTCTCATCTTCTTCACCCGTGATTTTACTATAGGTTCATTGGAACTCAAATTATGTAAAACGGTTTAAGAGGGTGGATATTTAATGCTATTTTAAAGCATATACAAATTCCAAAACATCATTTTATTAGTCAAAATAAGAAAAATAGATTCTAAATTTAAAGACTAGACAAAAATAATTAGATAAATAAATATACAATTCTAAAACCTACCTTGTTAGATTAGAAGTAGATGTCTTCTATAAAGATCCAATCACAAATGTTACCTATCCTCACAATAATGTCAAAAAACATTTAGAGAGTAAAAGCTTTAAGAAGTATACTTCAATTTATAGATTTCATATTTGAGAAACATATCTACCTCATATGAAAAATAGATGACTCTCCCATACTATTATAATCTTCTCTACATAGATCCCAACTTTGATCTGTATAATGAAGGAGAAAATAGAGATAAAGTAGAACATAGTTGTTAAAGGTGACTAGGCGTCAACTAGGTGACTAAGCCGTTTCCCATGGTCGCATTGCCCAAACGCCATTAGTTTTAAACTTTTTATATTTGTTTTTTGATATTTTTTGGTTGTTTTATTCTTTTAAGATAGAACTTATTACGTATAATCATTTTATTATTAAGACAATACAAAGTAATAGGCTTTGTTTTGTCTTTTGTCTAGCAAAAGGTTTTTGTTTGATTGGAGAAGGAGAAGAATCAAAGACTTCCAACTCCAGGCCAACTCAATCGCACGGTTTCAAGTAAGTTCTTCTCTTCTTCTTTCAGTCTTTCCTTGCCATTTTCTTCTTCTTCTTCTTCTTCCTCTTCTCCAAATTTCAATTCGCCCCATGTTTGTTTTCAATCCTCATTTTTTTGTTTTTCTTTTCCTGAAAAAATAGGGGCTCTGCCCTTAAACTCCTCCGATCCTCCACTTATCCACCTATTCTTTCTTTCCACTATTTTACTTCTTCTTCTTCTTCTTCTTCTTCTTCTTCTTCTTCTAAGTTTTCAAATAAAAATAGGGGCCACATCCCACATGTTTCTTTAACAACCGAAGGCCCAAAGTTGATAAAATCAAGGGCTATGCCTCACTCTTCTTCTTCTTCTGATTTAACGTTTATTTATTTATTTTGTGTACTTATCAAAAAAAATATTATTTGTTTCCATTAATTTATTGTCATTGCTAATTTGCTCTTAGTCTTAGTCTCTTTCTCTTATTCATATTCCTCATTATTTAATTTAGGAATAACATAGGTTAATTATTTTCTGGTTTAACATTTTTTTTTGTTTCATAATTTGATTTATTTGCTAATTGTTTATTTATTTTTTCAATAGAAATAGAGGATGACAAGTGAAGAGGATAGTTCTAGGTATAAGGCTCAATCAAAGGACCCCGCATGGCAATATGAATCTTGGCATGATTTGGAAGATATGCTCGTTATGTGGTAAAGTTGTTAAAAAGTAACAAAAGGATAAAACAACATTTGATTAGGGGATATGGGAATGTTACTAAATGCCCCAAAACTATTGCACATATTGTCTAGAAGATGCAAGAATTTATGTAAAAGAATAAAAGGAATAAACCATTAGATGATTTAACAATTAAAGATAATCATAGGGCATGGGAGCATATTGTATTTGAAAGGGGTTCCAACAATCAAAGTAATCAACCTATAAAAGTAGGTGTCTCCATTTCAAGTGGTAGGAGCACTCCAATTTCAAATTCCCCTTTTCCACCAAAAAAAAGGACAATGTCAAAGGACCTATGGATAATTTTGTGAGACTAAGTCCAGAAGAAGTTGTTGAAACGTGGCATAAAGGACAATTAATGCAAACATGCATAGAAAGCTGCTTAAAGAAAGAAGAAAGGAAGAAAAGTAAATGAGTATGTGGCAAAGTGGTTTTATCAAGCCTATATTCCTTTCAATTTAGTGAAATTGAAAAGTTTTGAAGTTATGGTTGAAGCAATTGGACAATTTGGGTTCGGATACAAGCCTCCAAGTTACCATGAGTTACGAGAGCTACTCTTGAAAAGGGAAGTTGAGAAAACAAAGAAAATGTATAAGGAGTACRAGGCTTCTTGGAAGACTTATGGTTATACAATCATGTTTGATGGGTGGATAAAATGCAAAGATCTTTGATCAATTTTTTGGTGAATTCTCCTGATGGAACTTTTTTGTAATTAATTGGTGCATCAAATGAAGTCCATAATGCAACTTTTTTGTTTTAGTAGATTGATAAAGTTGTTGAGGAAATAGGAGTAGTGCAAGTGGTTACTGATAAGTACTCTGCTTATGTTACTACAAATGATCTTTTAAAATAAAGAGGAAGGATTTATTTTGGACTCCTTGTATTGCTCGTTGTCTATACCTCATGTTGGAAGACAGTGGAGAATTGAGGCCTACAAAAAGTTGTATTGCCAAGGCAAAACAATTAACTAACTATCTTTATTTATGGACATCATCTTCTTCTTACACGCATGAGGGAAAAACAAATGGAAGAGATCTTGTACGATGTGTAGTTACAAGGTGTTGTCGGTCAAAATGGGATGAAGGAAACATTGTAAATTTGCTCCCAATCTGAGGTATTGTTGAGTGGTCCGAGGTGTGAGGTGGCCGAGTGCTAGTAGGCTGGTCCTGCACGAAATAAAGGAAGGTGAATGTTAGTGGCCCCGGGTCGATACCTAAGGCGGGGACTCCGACAGTCAAGTTAGTACTAAGAGAGGTGTAAGGTGGATAAGGCCTGAGATGTGAACACTCAGACAAACCCACAAAGGAAGCTAAGGGTTCTCAAGTGCTTGTTCTTGAGTCTAAGTTTTAGTTCCTTACCTTGAGGGGGTTGTCTCCCATTTATACTTGAGGCCACCTAGAGGCAGGTGAGCTCGGATGGTTCGGATGTAGTCTGTACGTGAGGAGCGTGGTCATCCGAGGTCGCCAAATGACTCCATGCTATTGGTTTCAGAAAGCCCGCCAAGCTCTGTTCCGCACGCGCCCTGATTGGGTCCGCTCTAAACACCGCCCCCTAACAGTTGCAAGCCCACTATTGGGTAGGGCCATATGCGTTTACATCACAAGGTTTGTTACCTCTTTTATAACTTTACAAGGTTTGTATATTTTCAAGGAACCCTTTCATGCTTTATTTGTTGGTGATGTGTGGAACAATAGTAAATGGGCTAACAAATCAAATTGATTAAGAGCATCAAGCACTATGTTTTTTTGTTGGGATTTGAAAAAATGTAAGAGTTTATCTTTTAATTTGGTTGCCTAACCAATTGCAGATATTTTATAGTTGGTTGATGGTAATGAAAAACCCATAGTGGGAAAGAAAGGGAGTATAAACCTATTTTAGACATTTTTATAGGCATTAGACTAATATGATGCAACATCCATTATACATTACTAGTTTTTTCCTCAATCCAACCCTTTATTATAAGGATAAAACATAAGATGAAGCATTGGTTGGAAAGTTTGAAATGAGTTTTCTACATTTTATTAAGAGAAGGGTTAGTGATATTAAAATTCAAGACAAAATACCTCATCAATTGGAAGAGTATAAGCACACCCATTGTGCTTTCTCTAAAGAAATGGCAATTAGGCAACGTAAAACGAAGCAACCAAGTAATATAAGCTCTACTTGAAACTAATATTTATATTTTATTCTTTCTATTTTAAATTTATATTGTCTTAATTCTGTTTTTTCTATTTTGTAGTTGATTGATGGCATAACTATGGACATTACACCCCAAACCTTAGGTGTATTGCATTATGCATATTAGGTCTTACATGCACTTCTTCCCCTTGTAAGCGCAACTGAAGCACTTTTGAGCAAGTAAGTTCTAAGTATTTAGTGATTTGTGATAAAATTAATTATAAAATTTAAAATACTTAATTTTATAAATTTTCATATTTTGTTGTGAATGTAAATTCATACAAAAAAGAAGATTATGCTTAATCAAAAGAAGCTCAATGATTTTGTATTTGTTCAATACAATCAACATCTCCAAGAGTGATTTATGATAAGGCGTGCAAATCCAAAGCAATTTAACCCTATTTGCTTTCTAGGACGTAAATGAAACTAGTTAATTATTGACTATGAAAGATCCCCATTGCCCCCCAAATGACTTGCTTTATGAATAGTGTGATCTTACATGGACTTGAGTTGATGAAGCATTAGGGGCATTTGAAATCTTTGAAGGGTCAAATAGGTCAAGGAGAAATGGATATAGAAGTGGAAATACTGGTGGGGGTGCAAGTAGAAGTGGAAGTGGTTGTGAGAGAAGTGCGTCTAGTAGACAAGATTAAGGCAAAAATGTTGTTCAAGAAGAAAAAGAAGACTCGATGTGGAACAAAGATATAGAAGATAATGAAGATGAATAAGTAAATATTGATGTTGAAGATGATGAAGATGTTGATTATGGTGCCAATAATGTTGGTGCATTGAGTGGAGGTGTTGGTGGTTCTTATTTCTTAAACACTCTAATCAATTAGAGAATAGAGTTTTCTTTAAAGATTGTCTATAATACATTTAAACTTCATATTTATTTTTTATGGACTTTATGGAGGTGAATTATGATTTATACTTTTTCATCATATGTTATTATGCTATTTATTTTTTAATTTAGAAAAATATATTAGTTGGTGGTATTGCCTTTTCTATAACATTTTTTGTAATGTTCATGACTTTCATCTTATTGATTCCTAATTAGCTACTTCCTACATAAACTATCAAGCATCAACCAAAGTTGAATTCTTATTGATTCTTTTAATTTATTTTCTTGTTGAAGGCAAAGTTGCAAATACTTAAGGTCAACATTCAATCTTCCAAAAGGTATGATTTTATGAAGGGAAATTTCTTGATTAGTGCCTTGTACTTTGGGCCTAGTGCCACTTAGGTCCCCGAACTTTCAAAATGTGTCAATCTAGTACTTGTTGTTAACCAACCGTTAAGTGGCATTTGAAAAAACACAAATGCCCTTTAAGTGTCATCTAACTCTCTTTATCAATCACCGAAATGTTGACAAAAAAAATGAACAATCCCAAATCCCTTTTCGTGGGCAGTCTCATGATTCCAACTTTATTGAATAATAGAGGCAAGGATTTTGAACTGTTCATTTTTTTATCAACGTTTGGATGGTTGATAAAGAAAATTAGATGACAATCGAATGGGCATTTTTATCTTTTCAAATGCCACTTAACGACTAGTTAAAAACTAAGAGTTTAGGTACTGAGTTGTCACGTTTTAAAGTTTATGGACCAAAGTGGCATTAAGCCCAAAGTACAGGGTACTGATTGGGAATTTTCCCTTAGTTTTTTTTATTATTTAGTATTGCCATGTTAGACTTGTTATTCTTTCTTAGTTGGCTTTGGCTAGTATTCGTATCTATTATGATATTATCTAGTTTGATTATTTTTTTATTAGCCATAGGATTCCTTATTTCCTTTATTGATAATTGAAAAATTAGTTTAGATGTTCAAATTTTATGGTTTTTTTTTATAAACATTACACTTATTTAAAAGATTTTATTGATAATGCTTAGTGTAATATGTTGCTAGTAAGCAAATATAATTTATAAAATAATTTAGAAAGTATAGAAATCTAAAAATTTTATATTTATAGATTCCATCGCATAGGCAATGCCTCACCTAGTTGGCTTCACAACTATGAAGTAGAAGATGCATGCTTGAGATATGAGAATAAACTAATCACTTGGTTTGATTGTCTAATTACAAATGTCACATAACTCTTAGGGAAGGTTGGGTGAGGATGAAAATAACCAACCCTAACCCTAAGTCTTAAACCTCAACCTAAAATTTAAATTAATTTAATTATGACTATAGCCTAATTTTATACATTTATTAATGCTTAAATATTTTTAATATTTAAGTAATATTTACAAAAAATTATAAAATGTATTCATTAATAAAATAGAATACTAATTGATGCTGCACGATCTGGGCACTCCTAGCTGGTTGTGACCTATCTTCTGACTGGAACGAACGACACCTAAGAGGAAGGAGAAGGTGAAGGGTTCCCGGGGAGTTATCCCGGTGGGAACACTCCGATGGCTAAGTTAGAACTGGAGAAAATCTCAAAGAGAGAGTAGAGAGTAAGGGTGTTGAAAGTGCTTAAGCTTCAATACCTTTTCCTTGTGAGAGTTAGAGCTCTTTTATGTTGGAGCCCGGTCATACCTGACATAACCGCCACCGCCCTAGCTGTTACTGCCAAGGTAGGTGTGGTAAGTGCGGGTTGCTGCTACAGACTGCCATTGCCAGGTACGGGCTCGACAGACGTGTCATGCTTTCTAGAGACGGCAAATAGAACGCCGCCTGGCAAGGGATCAGAGCTCTGCCACCAGGTCCGACGGGTACGGATGTCAGACAGGCCTCCCCACGACCTACCGAGCTATCGTGCGTCGGACTGTTTGGGGCAGGTTTGTCCCAATACCGAGGTACCTAGGTGCCTGCGCTGGGGGTGGTGCTACCCCGAGGTGCTCCTCCCTCGGGACACTTAGCCAAAAACCGGGGTGCTCCCTCCTTGGGAAGGGGGATCGTGGGGCCCCTTAAGGGGAGCTCAGGACCTTCCACACTTGGTGGGAGTCAAAATTGGCCAGGTGTCAGTCCCCGGCGAGTTGCTTAACTCATCGAGTGGCCAGCGTTGGACTCGGCGTGTATCTTCCATCGAGTCACGGTCGTGCTGTCAGGCTGAGCTGTTCATTGGGCCATGTACACACATGTGTCCCCGGACTACTAGGTATGGCCAAATCGCCCGTCATCAATTGCCCCCTACTCCCCGTGTTGGGGGTGGTGACCCAACGCGAGGAGTTCATGATGCGCTGGGTGGATTTGGCTCAGTACTCATGCCACCCTATCGAGCGACTCGTTGGCCGAACCGATCTGGCGTTCGGTTCATTCAAAAAGAAAACCTGGGTCGCGTACAGCTTATGCACAGACGTCACGCGATCTGGACTTCGCGGATGCTAAAAAACGCGCTAAACTGATTTTGCCTTAAGAGTCTCACAGCCGGTTTTCTTGAGGACCATCAAATCGCTTCGATCCTGACCGATGGCATCCGGGCCCAATGGCTATAAATAACGGGGGACACTGGTCATTTTCTTCCGCCACTAAGTACCTTTCGTCTACCTTGAACTCGCGTCTGGAGTCTTCAGCTCGGGTCTTCAAGTCCGGTTGCGTCTTTTTCTAGTGAGTCCCCGAGCTTCCCTTTCTCCTCCTTTTTCTTTTTCCAGTTCATTCCCTTTTATGTCTAGCGGAGACAGACTCTTAGACAAACCCGAGGTGGGTACCTCGGGTCAGGGTGACCCTGCCATCGCCCGGCCTTCCCACGAGGCCCGGGTGACCTCGGGTAAACTGGCGTCTACCTCTCATCGAGGTCAGGTGCCAGACCAATTCGGTCCATCTGTTATGATGTTGGAGATGCTTCAGCACCTCATCCGACAATTTAACCTACCTCAGGAGTATTCATATAGTCTTCCCACCGACAACTTTCCTTGGGAGCACGGTCCAGATGAGATTGTGATCTTTAGGGAACAACTTGTTGGCGGGCTTCATCTCCCTCTCCACCACCTTATTGCCGAGGTGTTGAGGCGCTTCAGCATCACACTGGACCAACTCCACCCTAGCTCTATTCGGAACTTGGTCAGGACCATCTCCCTCTGTTCCGAACGTAACTTCCCTTTAGATGCGGATATCCTTTGTTCCATCTTGTTAATAAAAAAGAGTGCATCTGGCACTCCCCCTAAGCATGGGCAGACCAACTATTTGTCCCCTCGCTCGGGTTTCAAAACGCTACATAAGTTCCCAAGCAAGGTCCCCGCCTGGAAGCGGGACTACTTTGTAGTCCGGAGCAGCACGAAGTGGCCTTTCCTTACCAACTGGAGGGTGGCCACTTTAGCTCCCAGCATTGCTCTTAACCAGAAGACGTGGGAAACCTTTCACTCATGGGCTCAAGCCGGGTTCGATCACAGGGACTACATTGCCAAAGGGAAGCTCATTCAGGCCAGTTTGAGCCCGGGTAGGTCAATTTCTACTTTAGTGTTTTGCTTAATCTGTCTAGTGTCTTCGCGCTTACTGATACTGAGCTTTGTTGCAAGTCCCATGGAGGAAGAGAGGATTACCGGTCCGAGACTCCTCCATCAGATGAAGAAGAGGAAGAAATGGGCTGCCAAGAAGGCGCGCGTAGAATCCCCAAGGACCCCCACCCCTAAACCCGATCTTCCGCAGGTCCCCTCTTCGGGGCCCGAGCTCCCTAATGCCCATCTAGTGATAGACTTGGAGGGGGACTTACCACCTCAGGGGCCGAAAACGGCGGCAGAGTCGACCACTGAGCCAGCCAGGGCTGCCGCTGGGGCTGCTGCCGAGGCTTCCGAAGGATCGACTCATCATGCTGCAGACACGGCGGCATCCAGCTCGGGGACTCAGGAGGAGGAAGAGAGCATCATGGATCCCGATATCAGCCTTAAGAGAAGTAGGAGGGTTGTCATCACTGCGGAGGTTGTAGATTGGGCCGAACTCTCCCCTGGTCAGCTCGGGGCCCGCGCTACAACCCACACCATGGTGGTGAGTTCACACCCTAAGAGCCACCTCTTTCTCCTTTCTTTCTTCTTCCTTTAGTACTGACCAACCCCCTTCTTCCCGGTGAACACTGTTGTGCACGCGCTGACCTTTTAGTCCAACAAACACCTGAGGCGTGCTTTGGATGCTGAGGAGCCATCTCGCACGGCCCACACTGAGCTGAGGGCAGCTCGGGGCAAGATTCACCAGTTGGAGAGTGACGCTACCGCCCAGAAGAGCTTTATCAAAGCCCTGCTGTTAGAGAAGGAAGAGCTGGCCCGCGAGAGGGATAGGCTGAAGGCCGAGGTGAACGGGCTCAGAGCAGGTCAAGAAGCTTTGAAGCTCGAGGTGGAGAGTCTCAAGGCGTGTCAGAGGGCTTCAAAACTCGAGGTGTAGGGACTTAAGGAAGCCAAGGGGGCCTTGGAGCACGAGGTGGAGTACCTCAAAGCCGACATCAAGGAGAAGACCGAGATCTTCAACGAAGCTCTCGGGGAGGCAAAGGCCTGGGCCGTCATTCACTATGTTAAGTCATCTAGGTTTGACGACATAATGTCGCAGGCCTACTGTAGGGGGTTTAAGCTCGGCAGGTGGTGGATAAGGTGCGCATACCCTGACCTTGACACAAGTGCCTTCACCACCTATAGTATTACGGAAGACATGGCCCGTCAAGCCGTGGATGACCCAGACTCTGACGATGAGAGTGGCAACGAGGAGACCAATACTACCGACCTAGCTAACACCCCCGAAGAGGCCCCGAGCAAGGCTGATAAGCCTTCCAAATAGTTGCGTGCTCCTTGTATTTTTTTTTCTTGTTTCTTTGTACTTGGGATTCTGTAGCGAAATCACATTTATGCAATGAGAGTATATATATTCTGTTAAGTGCTTGTGTGATCCTCTTCTGCTAGAGTGTTTGTCTTATCCGAGCTATTAAGTTAGTGAATTTAATTCTTGAGGTGAGCGACCCTTTACCGCTGTCACCCCGAACTGTCTTCTCGCACTTAGTAGGGGTGATCATCAGATTTTAGCAACGTATGCCGAGGTAGGCATAGTAAGGTACGTGCCCGACCTACCTGCTTGGCTATTTAGGTTGGTGTTTACCTCTAGTAGCGTATACTGAGGTAGGCTAGGAGTTGGAAAGTCTGTTCTCAAGACGCCTTTGATCTTTGGCATGCTAATCCTATGCTGGCGAGGCGGTTGAGTCATGCATAGCGCCAATGTCTTTAGTTAACCTAGCGCGCTGACCCTTAGGCTGGAGGGAGTGACTCGTGGTCACTCCAAACTATTTTCCTAGAGTCTACTGGTACTGAGGGGTTAACTGGACCTCGTGCTGCCGAGGTCGTCGCTAGTTCAGCGGATTGGCTCTAAGGCTAGAAGGGAGTGACTCGTGGTTCACTCAGTTCGGTGGTTTACGGGTAATATAGTCTTAGGTTGGCGATATTCCACGCCCGAGGTACTTGTTTCCCTTCTAGGGTTTTGAGTTCGTATGTTCCTTCCCCAAGTACTCGCTTTACTCGGTAGGGTCCTTCCCAGTTCGGACCGAGCTTGCTAACGCAACCAGGTCGCCAACGCGGAGAGTTCGCTTTTTGACCTTGGCGTTATAGTACCGAGCTATCCTTTATTGATAGGCCGTGGTCCTGATGTATGTGAGGTCCCGTACTTCATCTAGCAGGTCGAGGTTGGTACGTAGCTCGTCTTCATTTGCTCTGTCTTCATATGCTTCCAATCTCAGCGAGAGGACTTCAATATCGGCTGGGATGACTGCTTCGGTGCCGTATGTAAGGTTAAAGGGAGTTTCTCCAGTGGCAGTCCTTTCCGTGGTACGGTAGGCCCAAAGCACACTAGGCAGCTCGTCCGTCCACAGTTCCTTAGCCCGGTCCAGACGCGCCTTGAGTCCTCGAAGGATAGCCCTGTTCGTAACTTTCGTCTGGCCATTCGCTTGAGGGTGTGCCACCGAGGTGAAGTTCTACTGAATTTCCATGTCTCGGCACCAGTTTTGGAACTTGATGTCTTCGAACTGCTTACCATTATCGGAGATCAGTACCTGAGGTAATCCGAAGCGACACACTATATTCTTCCAAAAGAAGTTCTGCACATTCCGAGCTGTGATTATCGTGAGAGGTTCGGCTTCGACCCACTTTGTGAAATAGTCCACTGCCACCACTAGGAACCTTCTTTGCCCTGTTGCAGGTGGGAATGGCCCGAGTAGGTCAATCCCCCATTGTGCAAATGGCCATGGGCTAGTGAGGTATTTCAGGTCGGCGGCAGGCCGGTGGTGGATGTTAGCGTGTTTCTGACACTTGTCGCATTTTTTGACAAACTTGGTCGCATCTGCTTTCATGGTTGGCCAGTAATACTCTTGTCGTAGTGCTTTCTAAGCAAGGGCCCTGCCTCCCAAGTGTCCACCGCACAGGCCTTCATGAGTGTTGCGGAGGATGAGCTCGGCTTTCGAGGGTCGCAGGCAGCGCAGGTAGGGGAGCGTGTAGGATCTTTGGTACAGCCATCCGTCTATCATGACGTACTTGGCTGCCTGGCGCTCTACCCTCCTGGTGGCATTACGGTCTGCGGGGAGGGCCCCATGTAGCAAAAAGCTTGTGAGCGATCAATCTAGCTCGGCTCTGCTTGAACGATGAGAGCGACCTCCTCTGCCCCCCTGATAATGCTAGGCCGATGTAAGTTTTCTATATACACAGTCCTCATGGTGTTGTCTCCCGTGCTAGCTAACCGTGACAGGGCATCGGCCTCAGCGTTCTCTGATCTCGGGATTTCCCGGATGAAGTGTGACTGGAAGTTGAGCAGAGTCTCTCTCACTTTGGCTAAGTATGCTACCATAGTTAGTTCGCGAGCTTCGTACTCACCCAGGACTTGATTTACCACGAGCTGGGTGTCACTGCAGACGACGATGTGCTTGGCTTTCACTTCCTTTGCAAGGGTCAGCCCGGCTAGCAGTGCCTCGTATTCTGCTTCGTTATTGGATGCCACAAACTGAAAGCATAGCGCGTACTCCAGTTTCACACCGCTTGGTCCGTACAGAACGATCCCAGCTCCGCTGCCTTGCTGATTTGATGAGCCATCTACGTGAAGGATCCAGGGTTCTTCATTCCAGTTCGGGCTTGGCCTAACTGGGAGAGATGCCGCGCTGGTTGCTACTTCACGGTGCTCGAGTTCAACCGGTCCAAGAACTTCGAGCTCTCCAGTACTAGGGGCCTCGTGTTCTATCGGCCTGGGGACTTCAGAGTTAAAGGTGCATTCTGCAACGAAATCTGCCAAAGCTTGAGCCTTGATAGTGGTTTGCGGCTTATACTGGAGCTCGTACTCGCTGAGCTCGATGGCCCACTTTGTCAACCTTCCCGAGACCTCAGGCTTGAGCAAAACTTGCCTCAGAGGTTTGTTGGTAAGGACAACGACGGTGTGAGCTTGGAAGTATGGGTGGAGCTTTCGGGCTGCTATAACCAGTGCATAGGCTAACTTTTCTATCTCCGGGTACCTCGTCTCTACTCCCTGCAACATTTTACTAACATAATAGACGGGTCGTTGGACTCAATCTACTTCTCTTATTAGTACCGAGCTGACCACCTCGTTACTCGCCGAGAGGTACAACTCTAAGACATCACCCACTTCGGGCTGGGTCAAGACTGGGATGCTAGCGAGGTGCCTTTTGAGCTCATCGAACGCGAGTTGGCATTCTTTAGTCCATTCAAAACCTTTGCTCTTTATGGCCTTAAAGAAAGGCAAACAGCGATCTGCGGACTTGGATAAAAAGCGACTTAAGGCGGCCAACCGGCCATTCAGCTTCTGGACCTCTTTTAACTTTCGGGGTGGTCTCATTTCTAGGATGGCCTTGATTTTGTCCGGATTGGCCTCAATGCCTTGCCGGTTGATGATGAACCCTAAGAATTTACCCGAGGTGACACTGAAGACGCATTTCAAAGACTGAGTGTAAATCTTGTATTACTCATGTGAAAATTGGGTTTTGACGACCATCTCGTCTACAAAACACTACTTTTGTGCCAACAAGTGGCTCAAACAACTTATTTACAAGTCTCTGAAAAGTTGCCCTAGCTTTGTTCAGCCCGAAGGGCATGACCTTGTAGCAGTACAGGCCAAACTCGGTTATGAAGGCGGTCTTCTCCTTGTCAGCTGGGTCCATTTTTATTTGGTTATAGCCCGAATAGGCGTCCAAGAAGCTCAACAACTCGTGCCCCAAGGTCGCGTCCACTAGACGGTTGATCCTGGGAAGTGGGAAGCAGTCCTTTGGGCAAGCCCGGTTCAGGTCGGTGTAGTCAACGCACATGCTCCACTTACTGTTTGCCTTTTTCACCAGAACGGGGTTGGCCACCCAACTCGGGTAATCGACTTCCCTGATAAAATCGGCTGCAAGGAGTTTCCCAACCTCCTCGTCGACTGCCTTCCATTGTTCCAGGGCTAGGTTGCGCTTCTTTTATCTAACAGGCCTAACTGAAGGATCAGTATTAAGTCTGTGAGTGATAATGTTGGGGTCTATACCGGACATTTCTGTCGCCGACCACGCAAAAACGTCTAAATTTTCAAGTAAGAAGCTTACCAGTTGAGATCGTAGGGGCTCCTCAATAGAAGCGCCGATTTGAAGTACCCGTGTTGGATCGTCCGCCGAGGTCGAGACGTGGATGGTCTCCTCGGTGGGTGTGGCCCGCTCTGTGAATTGCTCTGCGGGTTGTCCCAACTCGAGGCCGTTAGCTGCCTTGGCTTTTCCTTTGAGGGCGGCTATGTAGCATTTGCGGGACTCGAGCTAATCGCCTCGTGCCACTCCAACTCCAAAGTCTGTAGGGAACTTCATCGCTAGGTGGTAGGTGGAGACTACCGCTCGCAGGACGTGGGTGATGGGCCGACCTACTATCGCGTTGTATGGAGAGGGGGTCGCGACCACCAGGAACTCGTGACTGAGCCTTACCACACTAGGCCAACTACCAACCTCCACCGGCACAATGACCTTCCCTAGAGGCCTGACCTCCTCGCCGCTGAACCCCACCAGTGGAGTGCTTGCGGGCTTCAGGTCACCCTCTAGGATCTTAAGCTAATCGAAGGCTGCCTTGAAAAGGATATCCGCCGAACTGCCTGAATCTATGTGGACACGCTTGACTTCGAAGTCGTTGATCTTGATCTTGATCTTGATGACAAGCGCATCGTCGTGGGGGTAGTGGACTCCTCGTGCGTCGTCTTCATTGAAGAAGATCGGCTCCTCCACCCTTGGCCACTTCGGGGGGTTTAGCTCTTCTCTGGCAGCTTCGCGGGCTGATGATCGAGCTGCTGCCGAGGTGCAGCCCGCGACAATCGATCCTCCAACGATTATGTGGATGGTCTCTCGGGCTGGTCTCTCGTCTGGAGGCTGTCTCTGCGGTTGCTCCGCCTGTCTGCTGGACTCGGGGGTTTCTTTATTCTGTTCCCCGTGCCGACCTGCTTTATTGTTATTATTACCATGATGTACAAAATTTCTCAAATATCCGCGATGGATGAGCTCTTCTATCTCATCGCGGAGGTTATTATAATTTTCGGTTCTATGACCGTGATCTCTATAGAAACTACAATACAAGTTCTTGTTCCTAACATTAGGATCGCCCTTGAGCCTAGGTGGCCACTTTACATATGGGGCGTCCTTGATCGCCATGAGGATCTCGGCCTGCTTCGTGTTGAGGGGTGTAAACACCCTTTCTGCTGCTGGAGATCGGACAGACTGAACTGGCTTTGCCCCCCGAGCTTGATCCTTCTTCTTCTTGTAGTCATTAGGAGCCGGGGGTTCCAGTTCCCTTTTTCTTTTTTCAGGGGCGCTCGCCCTTCTGGTTAATCTCCTCTGTTCCTATGAACCGATCTGCGAGCTCGAGGAACTCAGTCACGGTTTTGGGCTGGTTGACGACCATGTGCCATCTGAACTCTTTGTGGGTGATATCTCGTTTGGCCGCCGTAAGCCGAACTGTAGGGTCCAGGTCGGGTATCTGTAGGCAAGCGTCATTAAACCGCTTGACATAGTTCCGGATGGACTCCCCATCTCTCTAGACTATGCTGAGGAGGCTTTCTTGGGTCCTCGGGCATCTCTTGCTAGTGACGAAGTGGGAGATGAAGACCTTCACGAACTGTGCCTAGCTCCTTATCGAGCCCGGCAAGGGGTTTCGGTAACAGGTGCGAGCCACTCCTTTGAACGTAGTGGAGAAGGCCAGGCACATGCAAAATTCACTCGCCCTGGCCAGATGCATCTGGGACTGGAAGGCATCGACGTGGTTGTTGGGGTCGAAGGACCCATCGTATTTGTGACCTGGGCACTCCTAGCTGGTTATGACCTGGCTTCTGTATTGCTAAGCTCGATGGGCCCAGGGGGAGGCAGGGATGGCTGCCGGTAGCTGTGGACAGAAGGACCTTGTTCTAGGTCTTCGACTAGCACCTTGAACCTGTTCTCCGCGAGCAGAGGTCCGAACTGCGAGTGCTGGGGTGATGCCGGCATAACCGACTGGGAAGCCCCCGACCTGACCGCGGGCCGCGTGGCGGTGGTTGGGAGTCTTCCCTTCCTTCCGTGAGATGATGCCGAAGTCTCTCCTCAGCGGGAAGGGAGTTCACTGCGGCGYTGAGGCTTAGCTGGCTGCGCCGCTGGATGTTAGGGAGGGAGTGAAGGGAACTATTGCTGGTATTGGTACTAGGATACTTGGTGCAACACTTGCTGCTGGTGAAGCTGGAGTTGTTGAAACTGCTACATCTGGGCCTGCATGGCCCGCATGCACTGCATCAAGTCTTCAAGTTGGCCTTGGCCGGTCACCGAAGGGAGAGTGGTGGGTTCGGCGGAGGTCGTCCCGACTGCAGGGTGCAGCGGGACATTTACGGGTGCCACCGTTGCAGGCACGTTCATGGGTGGGTAGTTGGAGTTGCTCCTCTGGGCTGCTCCGACGTTTGGAGTTGCTAGAAGAAGCCATGGGTGTCGGCTGGTGAGTAAAAGAAGGAAGTTTCGTAGAGATTAAAGGGAGGCTTTTCGAAGCGTTTCCCACAGACGGTGCCAAATGATGCTGCACGATCTGGGCACTCCTAGCTGGTTGTGACCTGGCTTCTGACTGGAACGAATGGCACCTGAGAGGAAGGAGAAGGTGAAGGGTTCCCGAGGAGTTATCCCGGTGGGAACACTCCGATGGCTAAGTTAGAACTGGAGAAAATCTCAAAGAGAGAGTAGAGAKTAAGAGTGTTGAAAGTGCTTAAGTTTCAATACCTTTTCCTTGTGAGAGTTAGAGCTCTTTTATGTTGGAGCCCGGTCATACCTGATATAACTGCCACCGCCCTAGCCGTTACTGCCAAGGCAGGTGTGGCAGGCGCAGGTTGCTGCTACAGACTGCCATTGCCAGGTACGGGCTCGACAGACGTGTCATGCTTTCTAGAGATGACAAACAAAACGCTGCCTGGCAGGCGGAACGCCGCCTGGCAAGGGATCAGAGCTCTGCCACCGGGTCCGGCGTGTACGGATGTCAGACAGGCCTCCCCACGGCCTACCGAGCTATCGTGTGCCGGACTGCTTGGGGTAGGTTTGTCCCGGTACCGAGGTGCCGAGTTGCCTGTGCTGGGGGCGGTGCTGCCCCAAGGTGCTCCTCCCTCGAGACACTTAGCCAAAAACCGGGGTGCTCCCTCCTTGGGAAGGGAGAGCTCGGGGCCCCTTAAGGGGAGCTCAGGCCCTAGGGGGAGCTTGAGACCTTCCACACTTGGTGGGAGTCAAAATTGGCCAGGTATCAGTCCCCATCGAGTTGCTTAACTCACCGAGTGGCCAGCGTTGGACTCGGCGTGTCTCTCCCGTCGAGTCGCGGTCGTGCTATCAAGCTAAGCTGTTCATTGGGCCAGGTCACACACACGTGTCCCCAGACTATGAGGTCGGACCAAATCGCCCTTCATCACTAATAAATAATATGAAAAAATAATTTATTAAGTAATTAGCAATACTTTAATATTGTTATTAAAAATTATTTATATAATTAACCAAATTAGTAAATTATTTTTATAACAAATTATTAAGTTAAAGATTAATTATTTTAAACAACATTACATTTTTCATTAGTTATAACCTTCCGAAGTTTCACTTCATAAATCCCTACATTGCACGGTCGCCAGTAGTTTTATATATAGATATATGGATATTTGATTTATTTTAACGTGATTTTTGTTTTAATTATTTTGGGGAATTTTATTTTCATTCTTAGAAAATTTTTAATTTCCTTTATCATCTGCATCGGAACAAAATTTTCCGTGCATTTTATATACAGACAAAATAACGCAGCCACAGTCCCACGGCAGAGTCAAAGAGGGGAAGAGAGCAGGGAAGGGAGCGCTCCTCTTCTCTTCTTTGGTCGGGCCCTTTCTCTCTCCTTTGTCTACTCCAACCAAACACCTCACAGACTTCCTAATCACCCTCTCTCTCTCTCTCTCTCTCTCTCTCTCTCTCTCAATGTCAGCTTCTCTCCCCTTCCCCACAGGTAAGCTAAAACCCCACACAACTCTATATTATCTCTTTGCATCTCCCGTTCAATCTCATTTCTTTCTTCGTTTCTGAAAAATATTTGAAGCAGAATCTCGTAACAAGTGGAAGAAGAGGAAGCGAGACACCAATCTCGGAAGCAACAGCAAGAGACAGAGACCCGAAGACGAAGATGAAGATGACGAGGAAGACGACGACGTCGATGCTGACGAAGACGAAGACCTGCACCCCATCAACCCCGCCGGCCCAACCCCCACCACAACCCCGTCAGCCCCTGGTGATACCGGCCAGGACACTCGAGAAAGAGAGGTCCTTTCGGACGGGGGAGTTCGGATTTCTGATTTTCCGGCCGTGGTCAAGCACATTGTGAACCGCCTACATCCGTCTGTTCTCGCAATCGTTGCCGCTGAGCGTGCCCTTCAGTTTGCAGACAACCGAACTCAGCAAAACCCTTACTTTTTCGAGAATATATCTCATGGACAGCTTCAGGCATTGTCGGCTGTACCGGCCGACAGCCCGTCTCTAGCGCAAGCAGATCAGGATAGAGCCGAGGGTTCCTCTTTCGCTTACGTAATTACTCCCCCAGCTATAATGGAAGGTCGGGGAGTCGTTAAGCGATTTGGCAACAATCGAGTGCTTGTCGTGCCGATGCACGCGGGTAAGCAATTTGATTTCTAGTTTGATTCATGTCTCTTGTTTGCGGTGTTAATTTTGCTTAATCGCGTATTTATATTATCTTGTGCAGATTGGTTTTCTCCGAATTCGGTGCACAGGTTGGAGAGGCAGGTGGTGCCCCAGTTTTTCTCCGGCAAGTCTGGGGATCATACACCGGAGAAATACATGGAATGCCGGAATCGGATTGTTGCAAAGTACATGGAGAATCCAGAGAAGAGGCTATCGTTTAACGATTGTAATGGGCTGGGTGTTAGTGTTGAAATGCATGACTTGAACAGAATTTTTCGGTTCCTGGATCACTGGGGAATCATTAACTACAGTGTGGCAACGATTAACCATGAACCTAGAATTAGTGGGCAGTACCTGAAGGCGAATCCCAATGGAGAGCTGATGGTCCCTTCGGCTGCCTTGAGGTCTATTGATAGTTTGATTCAATTTGAGAAGTCCAAGAGCAGGTTAAGGCCTGCAGACGTTTCTGCCTCGTCTTCTCCTGGTGATGAATTCTCTGATTTGGAGAGCAGAATTCGGGAATGCTTATCTGAAAACCACTGCAATTGCTGCTCTCGGCCTTTGCCTCGTGTGCACTATCAATCACAGAAGGAGGTAACTTAATTTCCTCCCTCCTTCTCCCAAAGGGTCCTTTTGGGCAGTTCATTTCCCTTTTTTTCATTTTCATTATTTATTATTAGTTTTTGTACTCCATGATTTTAGTAACCTGGAAGTTAAAACATTGGCAATTAATGAGTTCAATTATTTGGAAAAGATGTGATAACTTGATGATAAAGTTGTCAGAGAAGGTTAGAAACGCTTAAGGGACTGCTTTTGAATACAGTCATTTGGCAAAAGAAGAAGCCAAACTTTTTTGGGCATCATATGTTTTACTTTCTCACTATTGTAATTGTCAATTGATTGACTGATTTGTGGACGTTTAATAAAAGATTGGCCAATATAAGGACTTGAGTTTCATTTTTAGTAGAAAGGGAGAAGTGGTGAACTATATTATGCTCTATTATTTGCAAACTTATTCTTTTCCTGTTTATGATGATTAGTCAAGTTAGTTGTCCGGCTGTCAATGACAGACCATAATTTTGAAATGAGGATAAAATCCCTTTTTAGTGTTGAGTATGCCTCAATAGAGTCTTTTTGTTTACATGAACTGGAAAGCCCCATTTTAAGATGGGGGATGCAAAAGAACTTTCTTAATGTGTTAAAATTATAAACCAAGGAAGATCTGCTAGTTCTAGGAGCCTGACATGGTTAACAGGAAATTTTGATCAAATAAACTCCTTTTCGTTGTTAAATTAAAAGATGGAGTCAATGAAATGAATATTTTTTAAAGATGAAGCAACGTTCTTGAATAATGATTTCAACTTAAGTTTTAAGAACTCAAGGCATCTCTAGTCATGCTTCATTCTTCATAGATGTCTAAACTACTTCTAGAGAGATTTGGGAGGAAGGAGTTCTTATTGAAATACAACAATTAGAAAGCTTTAGAAACATCATTGTCAAACCACTTATCTCTTTGGGGTAAAACTTAACATTTTTTGAGTAAAAATTTAACATTGGTAAGGACAGTTATCAATTACAAAATCTAAAGGGGATATAAAGCCAAAACCTATGATTTCTGGATATGTGCACTAACGCAAATTGCCAGTGATATGGTTTTTGGATGCGGCAACTGTGATTCTGACTTGAGTGTGTCCTTGCTATTACACACCGAGTAAAGATATAGTATGGGCAAGGTGTTAATTACACTGGAAACTGAAATTTCTTACTTGGACACAGCATCCATAATCCATTTCAAGTGTTCCTACAACATAGATGTGCTTATTCATGTTGGTAGAAACATAGATACACACAGCAATGAACAGCTGTTAGTGTAAAAATAAAATGGGTTTAGAGGCAGAATCTTCTGGAGGGTCTTGATTCATGTTGTTATGTGGTGTATATGGAAGGAACACAACAGAAGAATTTCTGAGGATAAGTCTACTGTGATAGAAGGTCTTAGAGGGAGAGTTTTATCTTGCATCTTCTCTTGGGAGCTCTCCTGCAATCAGTTTAAAGGCTTCAACTATAGTGGTCTTGAAAGGAATTTGTTTGTAATTCTGCAGTCCTCTTATGTTGACAATCAGCTAAGCCCAATGATCATTCCCAGACTGGATTCAGAATATATCTTGATGTTTGATGGCAGCTGCAGACCACTCTCAGATCATCCAATCTTGGCTGGTATAGGAGGCCTGATTCTTAACAGGACTGGCATCATAATTTGGGCTTATAGTGAGGGGGAGAAAGAAATAGGAGGGAACAAAGCTGAAGAAATTCCCAAAGCAAGTATAATGGAGAGAGGAAAAGTCGTTATTGATCAACTAGTAGATAGACAATTGGCAGTTGGGAAATCTCTTGGTCTTTTCTTTTTGGGGGGAGAAGCAGTAATGAGGAAGGCAATCAAACAATTTTGAAGTTTTGAACAGAATAGAAGGCAGGAAAGCAATAAGAACATTGCAGTTGAGGAAGGGGGTGGGAAATGGGAGGAAGGTGAAGGAGAGGAGTTTGACTTTGTTGATGAAGAGTGAAGTGTGCTGTTGGTAATGATGCAGGTGAAAAGGTGAGGCTTGGTTGTCTTTGGTTGTTCTGCAATGGTTCCCGTGCTTCGTTTGTGTGCTTATGCAATGTTCCAATTTCTGGGTTTCATTTTTTATGTTTTCTATTGGGGTGGTTGGGTTTGTAAGTTGTTTGAGGGGCTGATGTGTTGGGATATGGGTGAAAAAGATTTCAAAGAATATGTGTTTGGGAGAACGTTGTTCCTAGCTTTGTTTGGAGGTGTTTCCTCAACACCTCTCTAGGTTGTATTTTCCTTTTCTTTTTAATGAATTTTCTTTTTACTTATAAAAAAAAGGGCTTATAGTGGGCTGGCCGACTCTACTGAAGCATCTGAAGCTGAATTTAGGGCTATGCAGATGGATACCAAGGGTACTGAATTCTGAGACTGATTTTTTTTTTTGGCTAAATCAGGGGTACATAGGACTTTTTTGTATAGTGCAAACTCAATGCCTATGTAATCTGGGTGCTCTTTTGGCTATGTTTTGGCCTTTTCTGGTTTGATTGTAGATCCCCCCTCTTTTTGTTATTAATGAATGATAGAAGTTACCTCTTCTAAAAAAACTTAGATTCATCAACTTGATGGTGAGTAGCCCTGTAGCTGTAACCGTAGAATTACATGGAACTTAAACACCTTAATTTTAGTCACAGATAAACTTGCTTTCGGTTATATATATTGAACAGGGTATATCATAACGACAAGATAGTAATAAGCATTCAGTTAATGCAATATATTAGGTGAATAACCATGTTGTTTGGACAAGTTACTATTGGCAGAAATCCACACTCGACATAGTTGCAGCCTTTCTCATGAGGTGAATGGACTTCCTGGTCTGAAGATCTTATTTCTGAGGATGCTTCTCTGCAGAAGGGTGGCCTGGGGACTTTCGTTGGTCAAGTCATATTAATTGCAGTTTACAAACCATTCCCTTCATCCTGGCTTGTTGGCTCTAGCTTTTTATAAATATAAAATGGCATATGAATAATACAGTGCATGCCTTTTTCAATGTTAAAAGTTAAAATAATAAAAAACGAACAGATATTGTAAGTTGCACAATGTAGACTCCACAAGAGATGTCTTTTTGCATGTTTCAGAGTCAGTTGTCTGATGTGCTGGAAGTCCATTGAGATTCATGTACCATGTGTCATCAAACAAAATGAGTTATCATATTGTCTAGGTACCACATATTAGTAGAACAATGGGGTGTTGTTCTGTAGTGTACTAATCTGAAACACGTCTTCCACTCTTCTTTTAATTCTGGTTGAAGATTCTGCTGCATCAATGTTTTGGGAGCTTTACTTAACTTTTATAGCTCTGGAAAGTTTGACACCAACCTCAAGAAAACAAARCCCTAAATCAGACTTAGGTAATTTATTGTCTTGATTAACTTGGTCTAACAGGCATCTATTTGTTACGCTATTTGCACAAACTCAAATTCTATGTGGAGTAACACAGACCTTAGACATATTTAATTGTCTGGTCAACAGCAGAACACCCAAACAATGTGCCCAAGAACCATATTGATCAGTAAAAACTAAATGATTGTGTCACTGAAGTCTAGTTTCTAGCTCTCTTGATGAAGTTTGTAATTGGAGGTTCATTTACTTGGTAAAACTTTATACTCCTCTTTACTGATTGACGTGAACTCTGTTCTAACATAATATATTTTTTGTTGATTTGATGCTTGCTTATGATTCTGTCTTTCATTTTCACTTGTGAGAGTAATTAACATGTCACTGGGCAGGCTGATGTACTGCTTTGCTTGGATTGCTTTCATGAGGGAATGTTTGTTATTGGTCACTCAAGCATGGATTTCATAAGGGTGGATTCCTCAAGAGATTTGTATGATCTCGACAGGGATAATTGGACCGATCAGGAAACTCTTCTCCTTCTGGAGGCATTGGAAATCTACAATGACAACTGGAATGACATTGCAGAACATGTTGGCACTAAGTCAAAAGCCCAGTGCATCCTTCATTTTATTCGTCTGCCCATGGAGGATAGCCTGCTGGAGAATATTGAAGTTCCAAGCAAATCTATCTCGTCTAGTGTGCCAAACACAGTTGATGATGGAAGACAATATGCAACTTCTAATGGTGATTGTGCAGGTATTTTTGCACTTTCACTTCCATTTTAGTCATTGTGAGCTATCTATATGTCTTTGTTATAGTTTCAATTATATATTTTAGTTCTTACAAATAAATCATGTTCCCCCCTTTTTATAATTATATATCTTTTCTTCAGGGGTTTCTATTGCAAACCTTGATTCTGAAAGCAGACTCCCATTTGCTTCAGCAGGGAATCCTCTTATGGCCCTGGTAAGTTATTATCTGATCTGTGCAAACCCCAGTTCCACATATCATTTTGTTAACTCTCAACAAAAATATTTTATTATTACATCATTATACTGGTCTTTATTTCTGTTTTGTATATTTGTTTTTGATGACCTACTGATAAAGTGGATGTCTGACAACTACTTTACAAAGGTAGAAGCCACCTTACATTTCCTTGTGTAGTTGGTTTATTGGTTGGATGCATTTTCAGATACTCTGGGTCTTGTGAAGCTTTTCTTCCCTCCCTTGTATATGACTTGTTGTCAATTTTATGTCATGCTTGAGTCTCTGAGATTGTATATTTGCAGTTTGGTGTATAAACTGATATATGAGATTTTTGTTTGAGATTTTGAATTCATTTCTCCATTCACTTCAGAGTTCAGACAGTTGTTGCCAATTTTATGCCTTTTCTCCATTCATTAGGATTAGACAGTTGAATATGGACTATGAGATTTTATGGCTAGCATAAAGCTGAAATTAATGAGTAGGTATGGATATGGGTAGTCATTCCATTGTAGTGTTCCTGGTCATGGTTTTGGTACAGTTTTTCACATATCTTGTTTTACAGCAATATTTACGATTTTGGAGCCTTTCAAATCCTCCCTCCCTTTTTATGTGGACAACTAGATAACAGGATATCATGAGTCAGAGCTTGTCAACATATTTGCTCCCTATGTCTGTTATTCATTTGTAGTTTTAGATTAATATCATCTATTATTTATGGCATAATTTGGTTGGAGGGTTTTACATTGTGCATCACTTCTTTCTGGATTGAATATATGATTGATGTGATTTTCGAGGGGTAAGCTGAGTGCCATGATTTGATGATTATACTCTGGAATTTTGTATCATTTGCTTCTCTTAGGAGTGTTTTAAGAGAAGGAAAAACTAATTTTCAAGTTAGGTTTTGTCCTTTTTTTTTTATCAATAAGCTAAGTTTTGTTCCTTGGTGCTAGCTTTTGGCAGTATGAGAGCAAGGCTTCTAAGTTTACATCTATTTATAAAGACATTGAATGAGATGGGCTTCCAAAAGTTTTGGGGAGTTAATGAAGAAGGGGTGAATCCTGCCGTTGATTCTCCAGACTTGGMGTTTTAGAATGAGGAGTTGGAGTTTAATGCGGTTGAATTTTGGGTTCTGGAGGGCTGGAAGGGTTTGGGCCTTTGGAGTATATAGGTTCTTGGCATGGCCTGCTACTTCTCATACTTCAGTCTGAGGATGATGCACTAGCATTAATTTATCTATATAAGCTTACATACTAAGGGGTGCATGTAGAAAGTTATATTTAGTATTAGATATAGCTTTTGCAATGATGTGATAATTATGATCGATTCCCTCTCATCTAGCAAAGACAAATGTAAACTGCATGTTGAAGTCACATACTGTCATTACATTTTGTGTGTAAGGACTAGGGGTGGATTCGAGTCAACCCGAGCTAAATATCTAGCTATTCGAGCTTGGCTCGCCAAGACAGTATAGCTCGAGCTAAATTCAAGCTAAAGACTTGAGCTTGGGTTCAACTCGAGTCAAAAGCTCATAAGCTCGAGCTCGACTCGGCTCATGCTTGACTGTAAGTCAAATGCTTTATAAAAGTAAAAAATTACATATAAAAAATTTATTTTTTATTTGACATTAAAAAAATTAATAATTATAATAATTAGTTATTATTGTTATATATAAAAATAAAAATATTATATGTATGTATGTAGAAGCTTGATTAGGCTTGCGAGCCTTACAAGACGAGCTCTTTATTAGGCTTGAGTTCGGCTTGAGTAGCAAACGAACCTATAAGTTGGGCTCGAGCTCGGCTCAAAGTTTGGTTTAAACCGAGCCGAGCCGAGCTCAAATAGCTCATGAAAAGCTTGGCTCGTTGCCACCCCTAGTAAGGACCCTTCCTATGGCGACATGGGTCTTAATTATAAGCCAGAACCCATGTAGAAACATGTATTTCATCTAGGCCTTTGCAATTCTATAAGATAAACATCCATTATATTTATAACAAAAATTAAATGCTATAATTGTAGAAAAGAAAACGAAGAATGTATTGTAATATTGATTGTTACCTTGAAGTATGGCCAGTACTTTGGATTGTGCCTGATTTGCAAAGGAACATTGTTAAAGTCAGGAGGCATCATGTTGGACATGGAGAAAGTAATCATAACCATTAGGACATTTTAAAATGTTGACTAATGGTCTCACAAGAATGTTGGGACTGTTTGTATCATATGATTTCTTTCTTTGTGTCCAACAGTGGTTAGGAAAATGGCTAGTTGTATATCTATCAAAAAAAGGCTACTTGTATAAGCCAAACATGCAGCAATTATTTTGGGCTTTAATATTCTGCAGGGCATTGGCAGTCCTTTGATGCTATACTGTATCTCTGTAATTCTGTATCTAGTTCTTAGTTAATAAAATTATTCTCTGCTGATAAAAAAAGTACTATAATGCTTTGACATAAGATCATCCATATGAAAGTAAACATCAAAGTTCACCAAGCAGAAGTTAAAGAGTGTTCAGACCAAATTAGGAGCGACTTGTCAACAGCCAATCCCATCTTTTACTCACATACAAAACATAATGAGATTATTTTTTCTTTATGTAAAATGGTAGCTCAAAAATGTGCTATTCATTAGGCTTAGCTCAGCCCTTTTATTTAAAAAGGTTGCAGACATTCTAATTAAATTACTTACTAGCTTAGCTCAAAGTTTGATTTCTTACGACTTACAAGACAAGCCTAATGGTGGTATATTCTATTCAGAATATATCACATCTCAATGTATATGAGGTTTCCATCTTAGCAACTGTGGTTTGTTACTCAATATGCCTATTTTCCTTGTCTAAAATTCTTTGACAGAACGTATTTGTCACACCTTTCTATCTAGCAAATGTTATAAATACAAGAGATCACTCACTTGAACGGTGAAGAAGGAATCAACTCTTACTTTTCACACCCAGGTTGGGAAGGTAGACAATGGTTTTTTAGAGCTTGACACCTTACAGACTTGGTAG
The DNA here is from genome assembly GCF_000365185.1 of Nelumbo nucifera. The sequence continues at coordinate 1,513,923 of NW_010729129.1, forward strand.
AGAACAGAACCAAACCCTTCATGTTCCCATTGTATCCTTTCAATTTTCGAATAAATGGCTTTGATATTATCTATACAGGTTAGTATGTGGCTGTGCCAAGGAGCCTTACAGAAGTTGACTGCTAAAATAGAGTCAATCTCAATCAACAGTCTAGTATACCCAAATTTTTTTGCAAGTGGAATTGCACTCATGTATCACTCTCACTTCTGCCACAGTATTAGAGTTATGTCTATGATAGGAGAAAATCTAATGCCATTAATAAAATTTAAACCCAGGTCATTCATATTAAGCATGTAACTACTCACCACTAAACCACATCTTCCAATGAGGGAGGGAGAAAAGAAAAAGAAGGAAGCAAGAAAGGGGTTAATCTTTTTTGTTCATATAAAAAGCGAAAAATGTTGATTATTGCATGCAAATAGATATATGGGCAGTAGTACTAGGTGCTGCATCTAAGAAGTTAAGTCGTGGCTTTTGATGTCCCAAAATATGGAAAGAATATAGTTGATTCCATGTTTCTCAAAAAACTTTAGTCTGTTCACTGCAAAAACAACCTTATGATTCTACACAGCAAAAACAATAAACTTATTTGGCGTCAGTACGTTAGTGCATTGTAATTTTGTTTCCACTTGATGATTCCTTCTATGGACTTTCTTTAGAATATAGGCCATTGTTTCTGCTTAGTTGTTTTGCTTCCAATTTAACTGTTGGAAATTTTTTCTAGGTTGCATTTCTTGCTTCTGCAGTTGGGCCACGAGTTGCTGCAGCCTGTGCTCATGCATCATTAGCAGCACTGTCCAAGGAGGACCACCAAGTAGCTGGTTCTGATGGTGTCACACAAGTGGAAGGTGAAACTGTGGGAGTACAAGGATTATGCAATCAGAATGATGCAATTTCTTCTCCACTGCCCATTGAAAGTGTGAGAATTGCTGCAAAATATGGTCTGGCTGCAGCAGCAACAAAGGCAAAACTGTTTGCAGATCACGAAGAACGTGAAATTCAGAGAATGGCTGCTACCATTATAAACCATCAGGTATATTATTGCTGATGTTCTTATATTTTGAGCTTCTTTTTCTAATATATTTCTCTGGTAATATACTTATGCTTGATGTTATTTATTGCCATTATTTGGCTCATTGAACTAGTTGCATTTCTTTCTCTTCGGTTGATGGTTGTAACTCTTTACCTTAAAGGTTCTGTAGGATAGAACTTTTAAATGGTAAATCTGTGCTATATGTAAAATCAGCTGGTGGGGTTGACTTTATTCTCTAGTTATTGAAGCTGAGTTCATTTTTTGTGATTTTTTTTTGTTTTCCTTTTTATCCAATAGCAAGAAATTATAGGCATGCAATCATGTATATATGCTTTTTATATACCATGCCTAGAAGAAACAGGGAGAAAAAAGAAAAAAAGGCGTGCAGTTTGTCTTCCAAAAGAGCTCCATGCAAAAGAGGCATGCTTTACATTTGATGGTTTTAGAAGCCAGTTTTCTATTTGAGCTGTAAACTAATTTGTCATGTATAAGATTCCTTGGTAGTTTAGTGCAGCTAAGTAAATGACTTGATTAGCAGCTATAATGCCCAGTTATGGATACAGACACAGACCTATGGCATGAAATTAAATTCATGAAACACACTGAAAATTTGGGAGAGAATAATTGAGCAAAGTTTACTGCATTAAATAAATATTTCAAAAAACCAATTTGGGTTTATGCCAAGAAGATCAATCATGAAAGCCATCTTTCTACTAAGATGATTGATGGAAAAGTTTAGAGAGAAGAAGAGAGATCTTCATATGGTTTTCACCAATCTAGAGAAATCATATGATAGAGTCCTTAGAGAGGTAATATGGTGGGTTTTGGAAAAGGTGTTCCAAATAGGTATGTGGACCTAATGAAGGATATGTATAAAGGTGATAAAACTAATGTTCTAACCATAGTTGTCAAGGCGACGCCTAGGCACAGCGACAAGGCGCCCTTGGAGGCTCGCCTTGCCTAGTCGCCTAGCAGTTTTGTGCACCGGGTTATAAAATACTTTTAGATTTTTAATTTTTTGACATTATAATTATAAAATAGACATTATTAAACTACAATATTCATTTTATGTGTTTATTTACTAATTTCTTTTTATTATTTTCTTATTTTGTTGGGGTTTAATCAATGCAAACATTGCTAACTGCTGTATTGAACCCATGGTTCACAGTATCGATACACCTCTATGTATTGGCAGAGGTGTATCGGTACTTATAACAATACTCTCCCTATTTTTTTATTTCTTTGGTTTTCAATTTCATTTTTAAATATATATATATATATTATTTAAAAAAATGGGTCCCCGAAAACACCTGTAAACAGGTATCGGGACCCCAAGGATACAATATAATACACCCGATACGGGGCATAACGTATCGAAATTTTGATCCTTGATTGGACCCTCAAAAATTTCAAAACCTGAACCTATAAGCAAGGGAAGAACTTAAAATTTTGTCTAATCAACACATTTTCTTCTTCCACCTTTTCTTTTCTTCTTTCCTATAACAAAAGTAGGGGTTCAGCCCCTATATTTTTTGGATTTTCTTTACTTTGTTCTTTTTCTTCTCATAAAATGTTGATTTTCTAGACTAAACATGAAATTTATACTTTTCTTATGAAAATTATGAATAATTATTAAGGAAAGATGGTTATGGAACCTAGGGAACTACCCTAGGATCTATGGTTTTACTTAAAAAAATCCATCGCCTAGGCGGCAAGGCACCCCCCTGTCGCCTAGCCTCGCCTTGGCACCTTGAAAACTATGGTTCTAACACATATGGGAGAGACATCGGGTTTTATAGTTAAAATGGGTCTTTACCAAGGTTCAGCACTTGGTCTTTATCTATTTGCACTAGCCATAGATGAATTGATTAGACATATTCAAGAGGAGGTCCCATGGTGCCTGATATTTTCTGTGACATGGTATTAGTTGATGAAACTAGTGAAGGGTTAAATGCAAAATTATTTTTATGGACAAATTGCATTAAAATAAGCAAGACTAAAACAGAATATATGGAATGTAAATTTAATAATAATATGAATGCAAATCAGGGTATGCTTAATATTGGAGACCGAGAGATAACTCATTGTGACCTTCCATTACTTTGATTCAATAATTCTTAACAAAGTAGAGATTGAGGAGGATGTCACCCATAAAACTAGAGCAGGATGGGGAAAATGGAGGGTTACATCCAGATTCTTACGTGATAAGTGAATACCATTTTGGCTAAAAGGAAAATTCTAGAAAATAGTTGCAGGGCCAGCTATGGAGAAGAGTGTTGGACAGTTAAGAAACAACATGTCTTAAAAATGAGTGTGGCGGAAATGCAAATGCTTAGATGGGTGATGATAAAACTAGAAAGGACAGGGTTAGAAATGAAGTCATATGAAGGAACCTGGGAGTATCTCCAAGAGGTGACAAAATGAGAGAGTAGATTGAAATGGTTTGTTCATGTGCATAGAAGACCATCTCCAGCACCTATTAGAAATGAACTCTTACAAGTTGAAGGGACTAGCTAGAAGAGCTAGGGGCAGACTGAAAAGGACTTGAGTTGGGTTGTCTGATTTGAAAATTTCCAACCACTTCGGGCTCAGGATAGGGTTCAGTCCCATTGAAAATTTAACAGGTTCCCAACCAACCCAAGTTGGGATCGATCCTGCCTGCACCTGGGTTGGGGGATGGGCTACCCCC